>CAJUYG010003478.1:0-21295 GCA_910591675.1 Galerucella calmariensis
TATGAAATGACAGATTCTGCAAGAGAGGTATACAATATCAATAAATTGAACATTATATCAATTCTAAATTTATAAATTTACCAAAAAGGTAGAAAAACTTCAGTCTAATTCGAATCACCACATCTGCAATTGCTACTGCAAGCACTCCCATGCGCACAAACTCATTTTCAGTGTTACCTTCCACTACAGCTCTTGCAAGACATATAAATGCCCTGTACAGAGACGTATCATTAGTTGTCCTTCAATTCTGTTGGCGTTTGGCATTGTCTGAATAATATAATTATTGTACGACTTGCCTTCACGTTTGGCATGTAAGTTAATGTCATGCATCGACAAAAAAGGCCAGCAGGCATCATGTCTTTCTTCCCTCTCATTTGAATCGTAATTTAAATCAGCTAGTCTGCTCAAAAATATGAGAATTTTTTATATTATCATGTGCCTAATTGTATAATAAAAATAAAACATTTCAACATTCCTTATAGTTCAATACTCTTAATCCGCCAATTAGGCTTACACGTTGTATAGGGGAATAATTGGATTTGTGGGATATTGAGGGTTCGATCATAAGTCAATTTATTATGTGCAATTCGTTGAACAGTACACGCTATCAAATTTCGCCAATTTAACACCAAAAATATTGTAAATGCGTTACGAATAGTAATGTTTGCTTCGGCTTGTAACAAAACGCATACATAATATTCAAATTAGCATTACGCAGCTGTATATCGTTTTGACATGAAATGTTAGTTTTAAATTATTATAAAGGATATACAGGGTGGGGCACTATGAACGAACTATTCTCTGGCGTCTTAACGGCAAATATAATTAGAAAAGATAAGACGTAGAATTAAATAGATTACTTAGGACTATAATTTAAAAATATTTTGGAATATACAGGGTGCTCCAAAAAAAGCGTGCCGTATCAAAGTTAGGTTCCTTTAAATGGAACACCCTGTATTTTATCATATTTTTAAATGATACTATTAAAAATAATGTAAGTTCATTAACATTTACCTATACCTATCTAGTTCAGTTTCCAGGATAAATCGATTTTACATAATTTGTAGACCCTCCGAAAAAATACAATAACTTCAAAATAAAAACGAATAACCATATTCGCTTTACACCATCTCACTAGAAGCTTTTAACATCCTGTTTCCAATATTTACTGGTATGCTATCATATACAGGGTGTTTTTAATATGACAGTATAACACTAACCATTTAATACATAAATTTCTGGCTTAATTTAAATGGAACACCCTGTATCTGTTGGGTCTGTTTAACGTGGGAATTTATTACCTTTCAGTTGGTATTAGGGTTGCCTATATCTAACTCTGATAGTTCCCGAGAAATTTTAAATTTGTTTTTTAATATTCAATTATTTGCTGACATCATGATACTCCGATGGAAAGTTTTTAAGAATTTAAAATTTGTTATTTTGACAGTAAGTGCTTTGTTGTATGATTAATTATTGATAAATTAAAGGTCTCTTAAATCAGAATTTTATTAAGGGTACTCAATCATTAACTTCGCAATAAGATTAATAAAAAAACTCAACGCTAACTGGAAACGTAACAAACTACCCGAACTTTTAGATGAAGTTCCACTATCTACAGGTCAAAAAATGTGGCTGCAGTTATAGTCTGTACAGAAAGTACAAGGAGTAATAAACCCTAATTAAGTATGCAAAACCTTTACAGGGAGCACCATGAAATTTTTGATAAATCTCTTACTTTAAATTACATTTCTTCCGTAAATCTAAAAACCAGGTAGATCGACCCCGTATTTGTTTCAGTTGTAGCAAAATTTAGGGTTTCTTCATTGTTAAAGGATTAGCAGATAAGCAATAACGCAATGCAGTGGTGTGTATTTTGGGAAAAAAATACGTTTTAAATTATAATATAATAAAAAATGAAAAGAAATAATTATTGGAATACATTTATTACTTACATTTTATTCTATATCCGACTCGGAAGAGGAAGAATCGTTGTTGACATTAATAATAATAGGGTCGATTAAATCATCACAAATATTGTCAATTTTCCACATATTTGCCTCTACTTTGATAACATGCTCGATACAGTTTGTCCCATTTTCCTTACTAACATGACTTACAGCACTCTCAAACAATTTCACAACATCGTTTTTTTTTTAAGTAGTATTTCTTTTTCCAACTTCCCCCTTTACCTGAGCCCATATTAATTCTATGGGATTAAGTTCACAATGATAAGGGGGAAGTCGAAGAACTGATATACCACGAGAAGAAGCCATTTCTTCTACAATGTAGGTTTTGTATTTATTCTTGTTCATTTTTGCAATTCTGTAAAGTTCTTTCCTTAGTGGATCTTTTGGAAACTTAATATTTTTCGAAATAAGCCACTCCAAAAGCTCTGCTTTACGCCAACGACTTGTGGGCAATGCTTCTCGTAACCGTGAATGGTAACTTGCGTTGTCCATAACAATAACAGCCCCTTTTGGAATCAGATCCAACATTTGAACAAACCATTCCTCGAAGACATCCCCATTCATATCTTCGTGATAGTCCCCCGTGCGTTTTTAAATAAAAGTTAATAATCCACCATCAACAAAACCTTCAGAACTTCCAACATGGACAATGATAAGTCTTTTTCCTTTTCCAGATGGTGGCTGCAAACCTAACGACAAACCTTCCACGAATGCCTGCCTTCCGCTTTTAATGTTTTCATCTTGCCAAGATTTGGAAACTGTATATCTAGCATTTATACACACATATATACAAAAATATATAAAATAATTATTGTTACAGATTGGTTTGTTTTCTATTATGAATAAACTGTGTTGCCTTTCTTTATCAAACTTACTAAAATTTATGTACCTCTATCACTTTTTTTTTATTAAAATTAGTACATCCCGTTAACTCTGACCTAAATCGTATATTCTTTAGCATAGCTGCAACTCATTCGTTCAATACAAAATGTACCTTACGGTATACCCTCTTAAAATATATTTTGGTACGTCTATGAAATCTACCTAAATGAATGATTTATTACTCCTCGTACTTTCTGTACAGACTATAGATGGTGCGTCTGTTGATTACAGTATATTTGTCCGGCGTTAACAATATTTTTCCACAAAAATGGATTGGGCGAAGGGGTCCTTATCTTTGGCCGCTAATTAGACTATTTTCTTTGGGGTTACATAAAAAGTATTCTCTACAATACAAAGCCAACCACTCCTGAGAACATGAAGGATATAGGATAAGGAGAGCCTTTCAAACAGTAACACCAGAAATGTTAAAGAAAGTGAACAATAAATTTTTTTTAAAAAGGGTTAAAATTTATATCCAACAAGATGGGGTCACTTTGAACACCTTCTTTGAATTTCTTGTACCTAGTTATTTTTTTATAATTTTAGAGCTTATTGTATCTATCTTCTGTAAGTTTCTTGTGGCATTACTTATTCTTTTTTTTTTCTTATTCTTTTGGGAATCAAACCACAATAATGTTTTTTATTTTTTATTTCGACGTTTCGGTAGCGTTCCAGCTACCGTTGTATCTGTATGCACAAAAATAGTGTACTTATCCTTAATAAAATTCTGATTTAAAAGACCTTTAATTTATCAAAAATAAATCATACAACAAAGCACTTACTGTCAAAATGCCAAATTTTAAATTTTTAAAAACTTTCCATCGGAGAATCATGTCATAGGTAACTAGATGTCAGCAAATAATTGAATATTAAAAAACAAATTTAAAATTTCTCGAGAACTATCAGAGTTAGATATAGGCAACTCTAATACCAACTGAAAGGTATAAATTCCCACGTTCAACAGACCCAACAGATACAGGGTGTTCCATTTAAATTAAGCCAGAAATTTATGTATTAAATGTTTAGTGTTATACTGTCATATTAAAAACACCCTGTATACGATAGCATACCAGTAAATATTGGAAACGGAATGTTTAAAGCTTCTAGTGAGATGGTGTAAAGCGAATATGGTTATTCGTTTTTATTTTGAAGTTATTGTATTTTTTCGGAGGGTCTACAAATTATGTAAAATCGATTTATCCTGGAAACTGAACTAGATAGGTATAGGGAAATGTTAATGAACTTACATTATTTTTAATAGTATAATTTAAAAATGTGATAAAATACAGGGTGTTCCATTTAAAGGAACCTAACTTTGATACGGCACGCTTTTTTGGAGCACCCTGTATATTCCAAAATATTTTCAAATTATAGTCCTAAGTAATCTACATAATTCTACGTCTTATTTTTTCTAATTAAATTTGCCGTTAAGACGCCAGAGAATAGTTCGTTCATAGTACCCCACCCTGTATGTATATATAAATAATATAGTTGTTTTCTACGATGAAAAATTCAAAAATATTTTTTTGATATTTATTGTTTTCATGAAATCTGCAAGATCACTTTTTAATAATGGAATAAGAACAAAATTTTTTTTGTATTTTTTACAATTGCTACCAAACTACTAATTATTAGAATATGTAATAGGAACTTATTTATGAAACAGCAGTGCATATAAAATAATTTGTGATTTTATTAACAAAAGAATTAAGCAGCCAACAAATTATAAGAGATTCTCAACATTTTGTCCATTTACAAGTAAATTGAAAATGTACCTATAGATATTTATTCAATCAAAACTATGCATGTTCACTATTGAAATCACTAATACAAACGAATCTATTTGTTCTGTTGGAAATATTAATGCTTTACGTAGCTTTTTCTAGGCAGAAAACACTGGTTGTTTACATGTTTAATGTATTCTTACTAGCGCTAGATAAGTGAGTCGATATATTGAGGTATTTAGTGAATAAATGAAAGATTTAATTTATTGCAATCGATATTCAAATATCCGAGGAGAACTAGACATTTTAGTTTGATACAAAGACTGTTTTAATTGAAATATGGGCATAGGTTGAAATTTTAAGTCGCACATGTCGCAGGATCTTACGAGAATATTTGTTACCACAGTTCATTGCATTATGGACAATATTTTTTCCGTGCCCTATGGACGGATAATTGTGAAGTTCATATTTATTATAGAAAGGTGTAGGTAAATCATTGATATTGTTGATGGGTCCAGCTGAAGAGTGAGAAGCTCAAGGACTGGCTGCAGTATCTGCTGTTTCCTGTTTTTTAGCTAAAGGTTCTGAGGCGTAATTTCTAAGATTGTTTCTGATGTTGGAATAATGCTCATTATCCATTAAGTTGGCTGAATTGTGATCAGTCATTCTAATTAATTGTTGTTCACCAAACCCTCCTTCAGCCAGGTTACTGACTGCTGCCAGATTTAAAACCTTTTGATCACTTTTACAATTTAACTCTGGAAGTAACATTTTTTAAATGTATTCTACAATTTTTGTTGAAGTTAATTCGAGATCAAAATCTCTCCTGACTGACAAATAAAAAAATAAAAAGTGGCCGGAACAAGAATTAATTTTTTTCCACTTAAAATTCAATTTCCTATTTTCCTGTATTTAAAATTTTTCTCGTTTAGAAATTCGAGTGGTTTTAAAAGCTCATTTTTCAAATTGCGCCAATTACGTACGAAATGTTTTATCATCTCCTCTACATCGAGAACTTGGAGGTCGATAAAAGATGAGGAAAGACATTGTGTAGCATTTTGATTAAGTGAAGCGTCGTGGATAAAAAAGTGAAAATGATATTAAATCGATATATTATCGTCTTCGGTAATAGTGTGAGACGGTTTGTGATTGGTCTAATAGAGATTTGATAAATTGTTGTTTCATCTACAAGATGGATGTTTTTGATTTTTATCTTTTATGCTAAATTTATTTTGTGGGAAAGAGGTACATCTATCCTTGACACACTTTTAATACTGTTTTCTGATTGTAAACATGTGATATGGTGATTCAGGGCGATTTTTTTTGTATTTCTCTTTTTCAATCATTTTTCAAACAGAGCTGTCGCTCCTAAAACATTTTCAATATATTTTAGTAGAAAATGATCAAATCTGTTCGGTTTCTTTCTTTTATAGTAGGTACAAGTTCCGGGAGCTAAATTCTTTTTTGGACAAACCCAATTCAAATGAAATATTAATTAGAATCTAAATCATTACTTTCGGATTTCTACAAAAATATATGGTTGCTATTGAATATATTATGATTTGTTAGCTTTATATTATTTATATTTTTATATTTATTTTATTATTAACATTACTTTTATTGTTGAAGATCTCCGTTCATATGCCTTTCAATATTTTATTACATTGCAGTGGAGTTCAATTTATCCAAAACCAAAAAAAAAGCTGTTTTTGGCAGCCGTTAAGAGAATTTCTTCTTGAATTCAAAGCCTGTCAGGCAGTTGAACGATACTCCATGATTGTTAGTGAAAAAATGGCTTCAAGCAGTGATTTAAATCAATATAGCACCACGTGCAGCTTACACTATCTAGTTATTAGAAACTGGCCTTACCATTTTTATAAAAATTGGTCAAATCTTCACATTTTTCGATCAAACTCGACAATGTCACAATTTATGGGAAAAGAAAAGATAGGGCTAGATGTCGAATTCTATGCTGAATTCGATGGTAAACGAAAATATCCTATTGAAAAAAAGTGAACGGTCGCCAGTGCAACCGTTTCTGCACCGTGTGTGTTTATATTTATCTCCAATTCCTCATTAAGTAGAAAGTAGACATATAATTTAACTTACTCAATCAGCACCTCCACAAAACACTAATTATTATTTGCAGTAGGACAAAATGCAAATTATCACTCAAAAACTTATTTTTCTACTACCGTGCATGGGGCATGGGGCACTCTGAACGCGCGTGCTGCCATCTTGTGAGTCCCGTCAGTACTTAAATTGCTAATTTAATGAGAACCAGAATGAGAACTGTAACGCCGTTAGTGGTAGTTGCAGATACCACATATTTCAGCGCTGATATCGTAACCTAACAACTGCAGATCAACGTTTTACGACGTGTATCTTGTGTTAGTCCAGTAGTCCAGTTTTTGTTTTCAAAAACTATTTTGCTTATTCGTGGGTGTGGAGTGTTCGTATTTGGTTTTTATTGTTTATGGTGGGACTTTTATTTCAAGAGACAATGTCGATAATATGTATTGTGAAAGACCGTAATGTGAGGTGCACCTGGTAAGCTTTATTTAAAAAAAAGCAGGTTCCATTAAATAAAAAGTGACAGAATATTGAAGTAGTTATTCTTCTATACAGCTTTGAACTTCCCAGCCATGAAGAACAGCGTTAAGACTGGCTATAAAGAAATATAGTTAGAGTATACCTACCTTATTGCATTGTTGTTTAACTCCTAACATTTATTTTTTTGATGTTTGTTGTTGAAATATGTAAGAAAACGTCTCAAATATTGTATACTTTTTTGTAATAAATAAAATATATAAACTTGATAATTATTGCTTTATTTTTCCCACTTCAGGAATTATATGGTCCATTTTTAGACATTAAATTTAATTTAACTTGACTACTTATTTGATTGTTATTATCGTAATATAAATCTAATAATGAATAGTTTTATCTGAAATATCAAAAAATGGACTATAAATGCAATTTTGCAATAAAAGTAAAATTACAGTACACCTGTACAAATAGAGGGAGCCACGAGTCAATTTCCCATCTATAAATATGTTTTATCTATGTGTTAAACTTTACGCACTGTTGAAAAAAAGTAGAATTTGTCAAAAATTATACATGGCAACAGAATAGTTTTACTTTTTTGCACTAGTGCGTGAAGTGAAGTGAATGACTTTTTTGCTTTAGCGTGTAAAGTGAATAGTTGATTTCTGAACATCTTCTGTAAGTTCCTTGTGACATTATTTATTATTTTTTCTCTTATTTTTCAGGAATCAAACCACAATAATGTTTTTTATTTTTTTAATTCGACGTTTTGGTAGCGTTCCAGCTACCTTTGTCAAGATTAACTAATGATAAAATAATTTTTGTACAACTGTCATTAAAAGTGACACTTTTAATGATAGCAAACAATGTTAAAAACGATTGTTTACATAGCAGCGTGTTAAAAATACTTTTAACACTAGTGTTAAAAATATTTTTAGCACTCCATTCAAATGACAGCGTCTTTTCTCATTTGTTAGTAATCATAACGTTGGCAACGTCTGCCATTCACAACAATCTTTTGATTATTTGAATACTAAAATGCATTTTGAATTTATTGTCATTGCAAATTCGCTCGTTTCATTATCAAAATAGGGAAGTTGTACAAAAAACATTGTATGGTATTTGTGTTAAAAGTGATTTTATTTTGTTCGTGAAATTGTTCAATTCGCTCCGCTCATTTCACAAACGTTTTCACTCACAAAATAAAACCTCACTTTTAACACTCATATCATAAATAACTATTTTGGTCCCTATCTGACACAACGAAAAAAATATGACAACTAGACAATCAATAATATTTTTGTGTTTTGAAGTGTGTATCGATTAACAACTATTCCAATGATAAATCATAAGAAAACCTGGATAAAAACTTATGATGCTATCCTGATAACGCAAGTAATTGATTATTGGAAATTTCTCTTTCTAACATTGGTAACCAAATTTGAATACATTCGGCTGAAATACTAGCTACACATTTATCTGCAATTAGTTGTATTGAAGCACTTTCTTTGATTTTTCGTCTTTTATTACTGGGCTCTTTCAATATTATTTTTGTCGAACCCCATTGAATTTTATGCCACCCTTCTCAAGCATGTTTACAAATACCTGGAACGAGCACTTCACTGGATTCCATTTCTAGTAGACTATCATATCTTTGGAATGTCATAAAATAAAATATTTTATTTCACATTTTACCAGAGATGTGATCTACTATGAATGGACCTTAATAAAATTTGACAACAAAGTTTTGTAGTCTTAAACTTCAAAATATCATTGATTGTCTAGTTGTCATATTTTTTTCGTTGTGTCAGATAGGGACCAAAATAGTACATTGTTTACCAGGTAGGAAAAGCACAACATTCCTGGACGACTGTGAAGATTGCTAAGTCGAGGCGCAAGCCGAGACTTAGCAACACAGAGTCCAGGAATGTGGCTTTTCCTACGAGGTAAACATACTATTTTTCCGCAAATCGTTTAAAATTCGACAGATATTGATTGATTTAAAAAAAAACGCGATAATTTTATTCCCAAATAAATGGTGCTTTGAAATTCCTAATAATTTACTTGGGTTACTATGGAAACGTATTGAGGTTGAATTGTCAAACTTGACGCTTATAAATTTAATTGCTGGTGTTCTCGAAAGTAAAATGGTAAGTGATGATGAAATTTCCATTCCTGGGACTCCTCCAGAGCTGGTTGAGGCAGTGAATACTGCTTCATTAGAATTATTGCCAAAGAAATCAAGAGAAAAGTACGAAAATGCATACAGACGTTTTATGGATTATCGCATGAGTAGAAATACGAGTTCTTTCTCAGAAAATGTTGTAATGGCATACTTCCTAGACCTTTGTTTAAAGATGAAATCTTCAACATTATGGGCCAATTATTCAATGCTGAAGTCAACCCTTGCACTTAAACACCATGTAGATATATCTACATACTCAAAACTTCGTTCTTTATTGAAACGGCAAGCTCAAGGTTATAGGGCAAAGAAATCTAAGATTTTAACGAAGGAAGAAATTGAAAAATTTATCCAGGAAGCTCCAGATAAAGAAAATTTAATGATTAAGGTAATTTACAAGGTTTTAATTTCTATTTAGATTATAGCTTTATTTATTTTTTAGGTGGCTGTAATATTTGGTATTTCTGGGGCCTGTAGAATGGATGAGTTAGTCCGAATGACTGTACACGATATAGAAGACTTAGAATCTAAGCTTTTAATCAGCATACCTGATTCGAAAACCAACAAACCAAGATCATTTGTAATTAATCAGATCTACTTGAATGTTTATCGAAAGTATGTTTCGTTAAGACCAGAAAATATGAACAGTGACCGATTTTTCTTTAAATATCAAAGCGGAAAGGGTTGTAGACAAGTGGTAGAAATTCATCAATTTAGAAAAATGCCCAAAATAGTTGCTACTTATTTGAACTTGGTAAATCCGACAGAATATACTGGTCACTGCTTTCGTCGGTCTTCTGCAACAATATTGGTTGACTCTGGTGCCGACATAACTAGTTTAAAGAGGCATGGCGGATGGAAGTCATCAAACGTTGCTGAAGGATATATCGAAGAATCGCTTAACAATAAGGTTGAGGTGGCAAATAAAATTTTCACAGTACAAAATATTCAACAAAATGACCCTACCACCCTGCATGTTGTCCAAAATGTTTCTCATAGTTCTAAGAGTGTTCCTCCAATGTTCAATAATTGTACTAACTGTCAAATTACTGTAAATATAACAAATTGATCTTAAAAATGTATTCATCAATGACTTGATGTTTTCAAAATATAAATTAATTCCTTATAAGCAATGTGTTTTCAATCATTTATGTAGAACACTAACAACTGTACGGAAATATCATTTCCTTACAGTAAGGAAATGACATTTCCTTACAGTAAGGAAGTCCTGACTTTTTCTTCAAGAAATTTTGACAGGAATGTCAAAATTTCCTAGCGATTTGTGGAAAATTATTTTATCATTAGTTAATCTTGACAAAGGTAGCTGGAACGCTACCGAAACGTCGAAATTAAAAAATAAAAAACATTATTGTGGTTTGATTCCCAAAAAATAATAGAAAAAATAGTTAATTTCTATCAAAGTTCTGATAATGACATGAATTTTCATGTTGGTGAAAAAATTTCACGCTCTACAACATTTATTTGAAACTTTTTCCGGTGTTGTTTATGGTTATTGAAATAATTGCGATAAACATGAATGCCGAATGGTTTTTCCGCGATTTTCAGTATTTTTCGGCCAATCTCGACTCCACGGATATGCACATTCGATTTATCGTCCCAAAATACACTTTATAAACCTAACAGGGAAGTGTTAGCAAAAAAGTCAATTTACGGTCTTTTTTATTGGCCTTTTGTACAGCTGACAAAAATTACTTGCTTTCAAAAATAGTCAATTTTTCAAATGAAAATTATAAATTTCTTGGAAATGGTGACGGAAGAATATAATCGGCGAAAAACTGCCTAGTGTCTTGCCGACAATCATAAACAGTTTTCCATCCTTTGTGTATATAATTAACTATTTTCTATTTTTAGTTTGATTTGCTACGAAAACGTGTTTTTTGATAATATTTTTCCACCATTATTGTTTCATTATTTTGGTAGTTTTATAAATTTGATATTTCACCACATTGAAACTAACAATCATTAAATAGGCGATAAATTTTAAGATTAACTATGAAAATGCATTTATTAGCACTATTTTTGTTTGTGTTATCAACAACAAAGCGATAGTGAGAACAAATTACCTGGAACTCTCATGCCATAAACATTCAGGGATCATTTTTTACATACACCCTCCATTCTATGGGATAAAGGGCACGCCAGGAGTGAAGGTAACCGCATTGCCGATTTCTTAGCCACTTAGTGGTCGGCCACTGAATCGTAGTGTATCTGCGCCCCACTAGGGTCCGGACACTGTGCACGGGCTACTCGTAATACATGAACTTCAATTAGTACGTTCAAACGGGACACGCGTTTCCAAGTGTTTACTTCAATTGTTGGAGGACCAATGAATATTTAAATAGTATATTAAAGTATAAGTGGATATTAAGGTCTTTAAAACACGCGCGATTTATCGGCGAAGACGGAGTGCTCGAAATAGAGCAAGTGTTTTAAAGACCAGTTATCCACGAATACTTTACGCTATTTTTTTTATTGGTGCACTTTGAAATTATAAATACTGGTCTATAACTACTACAACAACAAGAAATGGAAGTCATAGATGGAAATAAGAACTAAATGTCAAATGGTTGAATTCGTGATGTATATGATGTATACCTTGCGTTGTCATGGAAATAGGAAAAACATAAACTAATTTGTATTTTGATGGAAGTTCAACCTTATTGAGTTCTGTGAATGTCAATAGTATTAATTTAAATACCATTTCCCAAGATTTGAAAAATCGAAAAATCGAACTATAATTTTTCAAACAATGCCGACGGCACTTTCCATTTTAATTTATGAATTTGACATTGTTAAATATTGTTCGAATGAAAGTTTTGACGTTACAAACTACTCCTGTCAGATCAATAATAAAAAAATTGTCATTTAGACATGATTAAGGGCCAGTTGTATGAAGCATAGTTAACCTAATGTCTATGGTTAACCCATGATCACAGCTATTAGAGTGTTGTACGAAACGTAGTCAAGGATTATTGTGGTTAACTCATGAGTTAACTATGCAATTTCCTGAACCACCAAAAATGGTGGTTTAACTAAAGTTCATGGAATAAACGTCAAATTCTGATGTGACATATCTTATAATTGACTGTCATATACTATAATTTTACAACTTTTTATTGTTTACAATGGAAAACGTGGATTATTTTGAAGAATTAACGGATGATGAGGATTTTTTTAAAAATGATAAGAGAAGTAGAAGAAGGTTTACTTACTTATTTGTATACGACTTTTATACCTTATTGGAGATTTTATACTGGGTTTTAGGTTTAAGGAGAAACGCTCGCATATTTCGAGCAAGAGAAAATAATTTTGAAAAGTGGACGGAAAATGAGTTTTTTGATAGATTCAGAATATCAAAAGGCACTGCAATTTAATTTTTTTTTATATGGACCACCGCCAGTGCCTTGAACATCCGTCCGCATACTTTTTCTTGACTCTTTTTTTAATATTACTATATTTATTAAACAGTACGTGACTTGTTCGTTGTGTAAATGAACTGATAAAATTAAATTCTTCAGCCAACTGAAGCCACAAATTTGTCTTATGCCGAGAACTTTCTGCATCCGTTTTCTTACACTCTATAACGTTTTTATACTTAGCAACTAGAGAAATCAGCGTCGATTCTTCAGATGCACTGAAATTTGGAGTACGCTTGTTTTCTTTATCTGCCATCTTTTCACTTCAAAGAGAACACACTTAACGCCAAGCACGCTTTTGATCATTGACTGTCATTGTATAACGATTCCACGGTATACAAAAACTGTGACGATTTTTCAAGTTAGTACCAACAATATTGATAAAAATGCTCGAATGTTACTAGAGATTCGGATAACCAACATAAAAATATCAACTTGACTGTGGTTCAACTGACCACAACACGAACACCTTTCGTACAACGATTGATTGATTTGACTATGGTCAACATGTGAACCTGGTTCAGATGATCAATTGGTTAACTACGTTACATACAACTGGCCCTAAGACCATAGATTTAGACTTTTCTCGAGTTGTTGATGTTGCCACGGTAACTTTAAAACACGCGCGTGTTTTTAAGTTCGATTTAAACACGCTGAGGCGTGCTTTAAATAGGTAAAATGGTTCACTAATAAAAAAAAATATTTGTGTTGAATCGAATCAGATACACGTATACGACTAGTGTCTCGTGTGAAAAGTTCTTTTTTAAGAGACACTTTTAGTGTCTTGAATCTTGATTCTAGTGGCCACAAAGTGTCTTGTCTGGAAGCGCTCTAAGGATCCAGCGACACCTACGGCCTGACGACTTGGGCAATAGACACTTTTAGCTGGTCATAAGTTTTTACACGTATCCGTATCCGTATAGGAGTTACGTTGACGTAAAGAAATTGTCAAGAAAGCCTTTTTAGCAGAAAACGTATCGCTTCGTTCTGTTTCTAATTGTATAACATCAAAGTTTTTTTATTTTACCTTTTTATATTTTTGTAAAACGTACAATGGGGGCGATATTAAATAATCCATTGCTGCTAGACGAGGAAGATGATGTAATATAGCACAAATAGCACGGAATACTGACTTTGGTCGGGATAGGGATACGTTTAAGTATACGGAGTAGGGTACGTAACAATACGTTCAACGCATCGTATCGGCTGAAACGTAACGGGTCTACACATGCGCAGTTCGTTACGTTTACGGATACGTGAGAAATTTAAGACAAGCTAAAAGTCTCTAATGACGGAACTAGCTAAACGTTACACCCATGCTCAATACTTGAAGAGATCATATCAAATCAAGTGATGCAGTTTTGCCAGGATTGCTCTGGCGTCTTTGGCGATAACCAGGAAAAACCTACACTTAACTGTAGGATTTCTGACTGGTCACTCTCAACTAATACAATGGGGCTAGTCGACACCTCTATGCCGGAAGTGTGATCATGAAGACTAAACTATCAATCATGTCCTATGGGAGTGCCTGGAGTTATCGACAAAGAGAGAGAGAGTGTTCTGAGAGTCTTGGCCTACACCTGTCGAAAAGAAAATGTCTCCTAGTGACCTGTCCACCTATCTAGAAAGTACAGGATGGACGATGAGCTAGGAGAACAGCTCCCCCGGAGGTCGTACTGCGCGATAACTCGACATCACGTTTGGCGCTTGCACTTATCAAAGATTAAATAATAAGTAATGATAAGAATACATTTATCTTAATTATATAATATTAAAATTACTTTAAAATAATAGGACACTGCAATATCTGTGGATTACACCAACAAAAATGGATAAACTTTGACATCATATTATACCCTAGCATCAGATAATACGTCCGTTCCCTCTTCCAGTATGTTCATTCTCTGGAGGACCAAATAATGCGCCCTTAGCATATCCCAATAGTTATCAATCACATAACTAAAACATTATATATAAATTAGAAATTATTAAAAAAAAACACTCTGCATTAACGTTTTCAATTTAAAATCGAAAATCAAGTTATTGCAGACGGGAAATTGCTGATGCCTGAAGAAGGCGTTGAATGATTTTCCGTGCGATTCACCTTATTTTTAGATTTTCAATAAAAAATATTAATGGATAATTTAGTTTCATCAATTTTATTCAGAAAAAGTGTGCTTGGATTTAATGAAACTAGTTTTTTTGGAACAACAAATTAAATTTTCATAGTAAATCATTTGAAAGTTTTGACAGAGATTTACATTTTTTAAATAAGCCTATAGATTATTAGCCTCAAATAACATCTACTTCATACCGAAAAAATAAGTATTTGAGTATATTTGTACATTTTTTGTTACAAAAAAAAACTTTTCTACTCCAAATCTCATATTTCTTCACCCGTAAGAAATCACATTAGCCCACAAATTATGTAGCAATTACTATAAAGAACTGTCACCCAACCCGGTCGTTTGGAGTGAGTCAGTGAAATTCATAGACAAATGATATATTATGTGAAATTGGATGAGTTTGTGCAATTTTACTAATTATTGTAAAGTTTGTGGTTAAAGTGCTCTGGAGAAAAATGAGTCTAATAATATAGAAATGAATGAATTGTTAAACACATGCATGATGGCGATTCCAAGAATTGTGAAATCTCTTTGAAGGTAAGGAAATAAATGTTAGATTATATTCAAGAATAGGTAGAAGTAGCAAGCAAGCGAAATGTACTTCAAACATACACATTTCTCAATTAAACCTGTCAGAGCTAGGTACTCCAAAAAACTACTATGCATGGGAAAAGCATTAATGAACACACGGTTAGACAAAGGCTATCTTGTAGATACCATTGTTGGTTATGTTTTAGATCATGTAGGTATGTTTAATTTCAACCTTGGTTTCCATTTTATAAATGTATGGTTCCTATTTTAAAAATGTATAGTTTTCATTTCAATAGATCAAAATATTCAGCAACAAGTCTTTTATTCCTATCCTGCATTCCTACTAAACAGTTTCATGCATAAATAGAGAAGACAATTAATTTTTATTAGATTTAAACATGTTTGTCACAAAAATACTGTCATTTTAATCCGTGTCAAGACTAACCATCGACTTAATATATTGTTTATCAAAATTATGGTGCGGTTATGATGAATATGTTTAATTTTAGTAAAAATTGATAGTTTTCTTAAGAAGCATTCGTTTCCAGCAAATAAATATAATTTGCTGGGACGATACATTTTTTACAAATAAGAAACATATCGTTAACCCAAACAATATATTTTTTATGGTACAGAAATATATTTTACCGAGACAATACATTTTTTTATGGTAAAGAAATGTCATTCTGCCATAGAATAATTTATCTAATGATGAAACAATATAGTTAGCCCGCAAAAATAAGTATTTGTTATTGGAAAACTACTTTATTTAATTTAAATGCTTTCAAATGTTAATATAACTATGTTGTCATTGTTCCTTAATAACTAATGTTCGAGACAAACATGATACATTTTCACAAGAATAAATATAATTTTCGATTGATAATTAATTTTATTAATGACAATGAATATGGTTTTATTCATAGGTAATATTACTTCCCGAACTTGAAACAAATCCTTTCTTAACGATAAATTAAATATTACTTAGGCCATATGGAAAATCATATTTATTTGACATAATAAGATTTTAATTGTCACAAATAAATCTTTTTCTCGGTGTAGGAAAAACTGATTTAAAACACTTATTTCTTGAGATGTCTTACATTTTCACGCCTTGTTCTGTGTATCTGTTTCTGTAAAGTAGGGAGGGCGAGTGTAGGCTCACAGCACTTAGGCTACATGTGACCCATTGTACCTCCTCCCGAGGAGTTGTCCTCCTAGGTCATCGTCCATCCTGTCCTTATTTTTGAGCCATTTGTATATATGCGTATTGCATTTGCAGCATCTGACGCCTTGTTTTGGGACATCGTATACATTATAGATGTTACTGTTCAAGCTTTCTGTGTAAGTCTACACTTTTACTATAACACAATTTGATATTTATGGCGACTGAAAAAGCAGTGTGTAGAAAATCCCTTGTTAATCTAATAAAAAAGTCCTTAAAGGATTCACAACCTACTTAGTCTCAGTTACTGGTAATAAATCAATGTTGAGTAGAGATACCAAGAAACCACTCAAGGGACAACGCGATCAATGAGAATATAAATTTCTTGGTTTCCGTTACAAGAGAACCGTCGAGTCATAAAATTACTTGGTATGTATAGCAGGTTTCCAATTTCTTCTCATATTTTTCTTAAGCCTACGAGATTTTGCGGAGTTAATTTCAAGAACGGAGCAAATAAAATGATATTAACCAATCATCGGTTTGAATAGTACAGAGGAAATAAATAATAAAAAACACGCTTTATAGGTAGTTGTAAATGTTGATATTCGAATAAAAACTATGCTAACTATTTGACAATTTATTAAAAAAACGTCAAATACCAGTTTGAAGAGGAGAATCAAATAGTGCAATAACACTGATAAAATTATTTATTTGCATTAAAAAAATTTCCTTTTCACTCAAATAAATATTTGTTTCCTATGGTGCAAACTAATATTTATTTGATAAATTTTAAAAAGTTGTTTGCCATGTGTCTCCCTAATTTATTTAAGATAAATAAATATTCTATTATAATCAACTAGTACTAGTCAAAATCAAACAAATAAATATATTTGACCTAATCAGTTACTGAAAAAATAGAACAAATAATAATAAATATTCGCTTCCAATCTCATCGAAATAAATATTTATTTAATCTTATTCAACTTGCTGAAAAATGAAACAAAATACTTATTTGGCCAAATCCACTCGGTTTAAAATTCAAAGACATATTTATTTGATTTAAATGGCATATACAAATAAATATTTATTTCATCATACTTTCTAAAAAGAAAATATCAAATAATTATTTATTTCATCATACTCCCTTAAGAGTAAAAATCAAATCAATATTTATTTACCTTTAACTAAATATTTATTTAACGCTAATCGTCCAATGAAGGATTTAAGCAATATATATTTGCTTCAAATGTATTTATAGTGTGTACAAAAAGCAACGTAACTTGCATACGTAACATTTTCCACTAGGAAGAGGGATTTATAGTTAAATAATTGGTAAAAAAGACATAGCAACCATGCAATTGCATTATGTATCGGTTGCAATATATGCATGTACTTGTTTACCAATGCTTTATAATACACTCCGTATACCTAGTAGTAAATGTCAATTAGAAATATACTGGGTGACTTATTCTGGAGTAATGGTGCAACCAGTATATTTCCAACTAACTTATGCAGATAAATCGATATATTTAAAAAAAAACTTCTATCAAAAGCTGTTTTTTTTTAAGTAAATTTCTAGTGTAACTTAGTTTCTTTAATAGTTTGTGTGTATCAAGGTAAAATGTAAAGTAGAAGAAATTTAGAAAAAATATATTTTTTTACTGCATTACTGACATAAAAATGCATGTAGTACATTGCAAAACTTCTAAAGTCTAATGATATTGAGATAAAAAAAAGTTCACACCATAAAAACAAATTTATTCTTGAGATTTCTTAGATTGTGTGCTTATTTTTATATTGAGAACTTTTAATAGTTCAATAAGTCGAAGTACTTGATCAGGAGACCACGACATTTTTGATATTTGAAATAACTCAAACGAAAAACTTTCACAAACACAACATTCTCACCCCTCAATAAACGATGTAATATATAATCTTTGAATAAACGTCGGCTATGTAGCAGAACCAGTGTCACCACCATCATGAAAAATAAAAAAATCAATAATCTTAAAATA
The DNA here is from genome assembly GCA_910591675.1 of Galerucella calmariensis. Classification (NCBI taxonomy): domain Eukaryota; kingdom Metazoa; phylum Arthropoda; class Insecta; order Coleoptera; family Chrysomelidae; genus Galerucella; species Galerucella calmariensis. Next base: position 18,577 of record CAJUYG010003478.1, read on the forward strand.
AAGTTTACCCTATATATATTTGCCCCAAGTTGTCATTCAATTGATAGAAAATAGGACTGGTTCTATAAATATTTTCTATCAATTAAAATTGAACAAAAATAGGACAAGTTTCGTCAATTTCAAAATTGACTGAAAAATTGATGATAAATTTGTATGTTTCCATCATTTATTAAGGATCCTATAAAAATTGACTAAAACTTGTACTAAATCATTAATAATTACAAACGGGCATAAGAGTGTACGTTCTTAAGCGATGTGTATTTTGGGCGCTAACCGACTGAAGTACCCAGGCCCAAACCCGGTTGATCAAAGTGTAACTATGAATAAAAATATCAGAAAATAAGAAATAGAAAACTAAAAAAAAAACAAGAAAACCCAGGCCCAAACCCAGTTGATCAAAGTGTAACTATGTATGAAAATATCAGAAAATAAGAAAAAACTCTAAAAAAAAAACAAGAAAACCCAGGCCCAAACCCGGTTGATCAAAGTGTAACTATGTATAAAAATATCAGAAAATAAGAAATAGAAAACTATTGGGTTTTTCCAAATTAGGGTGGTTAAATTATTAAAATAAGAGTTATTTTCTGACTCGACCTACCTACACTTCTTAGCGTCGAAAATACATGTCAGATTATCTACCCTTCTTGGTCAGACAGGTAAAGAAGGATGGTTAGCGCCCAAATTACACCCGGCGGTTGGTAGCTGCAATGTTTTCTCTTTTTTGTTGAACGATTGATCTTACAGGCACACGCCACCATCTCTAGTGAAAATATAATTAAGAATATTGTTACGAACTCACTGATTCTGAAGCCGGTCCTGTCGCAAACTATGAATCCCACCTTTCTAGAAAGGTTCTTTCGCAGGTAATATTCAAACTGTTCTCGAAGAGTAGGCGTACAATGGTTTATCGCGAATGTTCTCGAATTATAAAGTATACGCAGAGGTGGTATAGTCAAGAAAGTTCTAGAGATTCGAGGTACTATATATACGCGGGTTTTCGAGTGAGTCGAGAAGTTGTTCAGTATACAGTGAATCGGTAAACAGTTTCAGCATACAGTGAGTGAACAGAAAGTGAATATAAATAGTGATGAAGATAAATTAGGACACTTATTCTACCGAGTGTAAATAAATTAGTAGACATTAAGTAGTGTGTATATAAATTAAGTTTATTATAGTGTGTAAGTGTAAGTGTAACGGTAAAAACTGTTTAAATAAATAAAAAAAACATTACAATATTTATAATAATAATTGTAAATCCAAGATTGAAGATGGCTACCGCTACTTTTTTTCTTAGCACCCTAAGTGGATATCAAATAAACGGCTTTGACTAGTAGAATACAGTGCATAATAAAAAAATTAAATTTGAGATGGCCGCTACCACAAAATGGTGGATTTTATTTTGTGGTTTCGATCACAATGCTGTTTTTGAATTTTTGTTTGGGAGCTACCAAATTAGCTTAGCTTTTAGTGCATTTTCTATATTATAAAATTATCTTTCTATTCAATAAACCGTTTACCTTGAAAAAATTTTCACCTATTTAATTGCTTCAACAATTATTTTGTGAATAATATATTGACATGACTCAACTTTTTCATATTGAAATAATGAATGTATGCCCTACTTTATGAAAACTAAACAAAACCTGAAGCTGAAAAATTTGAATCTTTGTCGTAGGTATATCAAAGACTACTACAAGAGTAGTCTACAAGATGGTAGGAAAATTGGAACGTAGCACACACAACAAATTTAGTGACCCATCAACTGATTATTTAAATAATTCAAATTATTCAAATTAAAGCATCAACCAAAAATATGCAAACCCCAATTATCACGCGACGGAAAAATAGCCACATTACAATTTTCATTTTCTTTTCTTCTAAATTTAATATTTTTTTTTGCTCAATCTTTCTAGAGTCGCTTAAAGTTTGAGAAGCAGCAAATGATTGATTGATACCAAACTTTCGAAATAATTGATTCTGTCTCCGAAAAACATCTCTAATAGTTTGATAAATTGGTCAAATACCTTAAGCATATCGAAATATTTGGAGAAACGAACAATACAATTCTCGTACAGTGTGTCTACTAAGTAATTTTTTTCATTGTATTTTTTTACATTTCTCTTGAGAATAATATTCATGAAGTTATTGGACACTACTGGATTTTAGAATGTAGCGAAGAAAATGTCACATCTGTTAAAATTTTTTAAGTTTTATCTTTTTATCTCTTACGAAATGTTTTCTTGAAGTGCTTTATGATAAAAGTATCGTGAGAATACAAAAAAAGCTCACAACCAAGTTTGCACAGCAGCTCCTGGCAGATATAAATCTACTAAGTGATACTTCGAAGCTTTGAAGCATTCCAAATGAAACTTTCGGTGCATTTCAACTGCGGGCTTTCCATTTGAGTTAATAATTCCAACTAACTAATTTACAACTGAGTTAAAAGTTAAAATCATGTAACTAGGTCTATTTAAATGTTCAGATCTCATTTTGAATTTTATATTTTTATTCTTTGATATTGTAATGCTTATTTTGGTATATCTAAGGAATTATATTTGAAAATCTCCTGGTAATACTATACCAGGTTTGTTAAAAAAGGTAACTGTGTTTTTTTTAATATACTTGTGCCAGCTCTTTTTCTAATCTCTAATGCGCAAAGGACTCGTAGACGTCATTTCATTATTCGTATTCTTCTCGGCTCAATACCAGTTTGCATTAA
>CAJUYG010003479.1:0-21288 GCA_910591675.1 Galerucella calmariensis
GTTGAAAATTAACCCTGTATCTATAACAACAAAAATAACTCGTTACAACATTGTCTTGATTTTCTTCTTAGGTGTGTTGATAATTCCTTGGGAAGGTCTTCCTCTTTTCTTATTTTTCAGGAGAAGGCTTTCAGCGATAGAATTTCGAAAATCTCTTAAAACCATAGGTGAATCCTCAGGTTGCAACAATGCAAGTTCTCTTTTATATAGCACCCAGGCGTTAGTAACGCAAATATCTAGTATTTGGGAGAATATACTCATGTACCACCTATGAGTTTTGAATGTTCTACACAAAGAGACCAACATTCCCGCCATATCTACTGCGCCCATATGCTGGTCATAGTGTTTTATAATTTGCGGGCACACAATATCTGTTTCTAGATCCCTAGATTCTCCTTTTACCCATCTTAGTTTGTAGTGGATATGCATTAACATATGAGCTACAAATATTTACTGTCTTGTTATCGTACCACTAAACAATTGCTATTTTATTTTCATTGTATGTCATTTGGAAATAGGAACCTCGTCCTAGTGATTTAAGTTGCTGACCACTTTTAATAGGACAACCCCTTTGCTCTATTGCTCCGAATAGTTCACAATGAGAATATTCCTTTATATTCTCGCAAATAAGAAATTAAATCTGGAGAACTGAAAAAATTATCAAAATACAGCACTTTGCATGCAGGATTTGAAATAGTTCCACTAAGTGCTTTAACTGTTTGTCCACTAATGCCAAATGTTTTTTCTTCTTCCGAGAATTCTATTTCTCTAAAAGTGTCGTCACCACCATAGGGAATGAAGTCGTAAGCCATTCCGGAAACACCACACCGTACAAAAAATTCAAATCCCCACTCCTTTGGTTTATTCTTCACATATTGCCGTCGAGACCCTGCTTTTCTTCCTTTGTAGGGCACTATAATTTCATCCACTGACATCCTGGTTTCATCTTTCATTGATTTTCAAGCAATTTTCTCTCGCATTATTAATAACTGGTCTAATTTTGAAATAGCAATCGTCGTTTAAAAAAGTATTGTCAGCAAAATGCAAAAACCGACGTACTTGTTGATACTTTTCAAAGGCATTGTGTTTGCTATTTTTTCGTAACTCCATTTTGAGGTCCAGTAGTCAGTGTAAGCTGGTGTTTTGATAATACCCATCAATAATTCTATGGCCAAAAACTCTGTCAATAGACTTTTATCCAATTCCATTGGAGTACCAGATTTTTGTTGAGAATATAAATTAGTCTGTACTACAATCAGATCCATTAACTCTTCATCAAACAACATTTTAAAGTAACTTATGGGTGATGACAACTCATTAGGTGATTGAAATGTATCATTTATAATATTTGCAGCAAATTCAAAAGGTTCATTTTCCCATTTATATTTATTTTGGGTTTCAGTTTTTCTACGTGTTTTCTTGGTTATTTTTTTGGTCTCTGAGTTGAGTGGCTGGACAATGTTATTTTCTTCTATATGAAAAGCTTCATTTTCAGCTGTTTCTCCATTTTCCATTGTTTCTTCATTCGCAATTGTTTCTTCATTCTCAATTGTTACGTCCAATAAGTCATTATCACTCTCCAGTATATTTTGCACTTCTTCGTATTCTCTTAAACCGCACGCAACGTTCAAATTTTCCAAAATTGTAAACTGATCAGGTTCATCAATATGATCTTCCTGAAAATCTGCACTTACTGGATACGCTGCAGGTGCAAATGGAATCAATGATTCGTCATCACTCTCAATATCTGAGTTAATTTGTTGATTCGGGATTAAAATATCATAATCATCATTCGTAACTATCCCTTGGGCCAATTTTAATATGACCTCTAGTACCAGCCATTTTTTCCAAAAAATACAGTTTTGTAATTATTTTATATGAAATAACATCAATAGTTTAGTACCTACAACCAAATTAAAACATTTTTATCACCAATTTTTACATTTGACAGTGTCCAAAGAAAAGGGATTCACACGTTGTGAAAAAGTAAGAAAAACATTATTTCAGTGGAATATAAAGAATTCAAAGATCGACCCACAATAATCAATTTTCTCGAAACTATTTCAAATCACATAGTATCCCATGATAATTTTGAGTACTACCCTGCCTCGTCCGAATTATTCATAGAGCGGCATTCACTCCAAATGGGCAATAGGTACTCAAATGCACAGGTGATTAAGTCAGTTCACTTGACGATGTTAATTTGAATACAAGTATTTTTTTGATTGAATTGAGATTTTTTGTGATACATCAATCCGTAAAATAAACATACACCCCTTATATCTGATATCTCTTCCAACCGTATATAACTTTATATGTGAAACAATTATCAAAATAAGCTACAAATTCATGAAATTCTTACCTGAAGTATAGAAATCACAAGTAAAATGTAAATTACTTGAAAACCACACTGAACAAATGACATCTTTGTATACCAATAGTTTTATGGTGTTTTACGTTTGATTCTTAACAGAAAAAATTAAAAAAGAAGTTGTTATTAAACAAAAAAAGATTAACATAATCTTGACAACTTTCGAGAGCAGGTCTCAAAAAAATTACCAACAAATGTGTATGCCGATTTATTTTAGAAAATATATATATTTTGCGAGCCTCAAAACAAAAATCAACTTGTTATTGATAATTTTTTCCAACTCACCATTCTGACATGCTAGAGCTGGGGGTCACTTGGAAGGTACCATTCACTTTGTATGCAACAAGTTTTTCTTTGTTTTTCATCGTATTTTCTCGGAGTATTGATTTTTAGAAACTGTTATCATTTAATTTGGGACACTCATCAAATCGACGTGTTCCGCTCTCTATCGCGCTTTTTCCTCCCACTATCAGAATTTGGTTCAATGATAAAAGTTGGGTGTCTCGTAAAAACGAAGCTGTGTATAAACTTTCAGCCTGTTATCAATCACTGAGATCCCTCATATGTGGGCCCCCGTGGACTGTATGTTATTGTAGGAATACCATGCAAACATTTTCTCATTTCACATTCTATCAATAATATAATTCACTATAATGGACCCCAAAAAATTGACAACCAATATTTGCACTCTTGTAATTCAAAATATGATTGGTTGTCTGCTTATCGAATGTTTTCATTGTATCCGATAGAAATAAGAAGTTATAAGTAATTGTTTCCGACAAAGTTATCTGGAACGCTACCGAAACGAAGAGAATATAGTAAAGATTGTGGTATGATTTTCTGAAATTATTACCAAAAAAATAATGAATACACCACTATCAACTTACCAAAGATATAATGAACGTAACTTAATATTTACTATAGAATATATATTTTGTTTCAGCTTTGCTGCCCTCGATGAGGGACAGTTTAACAAATCCTGTCCACGTCTACGAAGGAGATGATGCCCTTATCACATGCGTCGTGAGAAATGTGGGTTTGAATACAGTTATGTGGAAGAAGGAAGATAGAGAAAGGCATAGTACGAGAGTATTGACGGCCGGTGAAAATAGGGTTACTGCCGATAAGAGATATGGGGTTTTGCATGATGCAGGTATGGATAAAATTGTTTCACCTTTTTAATACTTTTTTTCCTCCAAATCTGCGGTGATTTATGATGTGACAATTTTTGGGATGTTACACTGCGTCAATGATAACCCACAATTGAATCCTTTTTAGATTTATTATACTGAAAAGCGAATCATTTTCCATTTACAGTAGCGACTAGATTAAAAAACAAAAACAAACAAAAAGTTTGTCTGACTAGATGGTCAATTCTAAGTAGAGGAGTATGAAAGGTTTATTCAGAAACAAACCAGATGCTGACCATAAATGAACCTCTTGCTACAATATAAAAAAAAACAGGCAGCTATAATTTCAATTCTGTGCGATAAAGTCACATAGGTGATTTGGTACCCGCAAAGTAGTGGAAATCAATTTAAGATGCCTGTCAATAATATGCATGTGCTCCCAGTTCTGAAAAGGACATTGGTAATTTGGTACCCAGGCATTGCTGTATTGGAGGCGCCTGCGTCGATCCCTTCTCAATATGGGAACCAAATTACAAATAATCTCACATAAAAGTTGAACAAGCCTTAAGGGTAGTTGATAAAAAGTAGTCCTTCCATGGAAATAGTTTTCTAATGTACATAAGACATATTCCTTTTTTACAATTATTTTTTACCAGAAGTTCTTAAAAATCCATTCTAATTATCATTACGGTGTGTCCTTCGTTAACTCAGGTTTCGTCTAAACAAAAAATGTTTCTCGCATCTCTTCGGTAATATTGAAAAGATACGCACCTTAACAAAATAGGGCTGTACAACGGAGACCTTACATGGATTGAGATTGAGTTGAACGCTAATGAAACAAATAATGTGATTGAATGTCGTTGACAAAAAATGATGGTAATTACTGGAGGCTCTTGCCTAGCTAACCGATTAAATTTGGTAGTATACTTTAGCAAGTTTATCTTTGTTAGCTTTGTTAGCTTATTGATCTTAAGATAGAATTAATTTTAGCAAAACTAGAATGAAGAAAAAAATTTTTAAGGGCGCGACTAATTTTGGGTTTGGTAAGGTTCGCGACCCTCGGAATTTTGTAACGATTTTTTTTAATAGAAAGCCCTATTGCTATAGAACGTTTTGATAAAAGCAAAGTCTTGGATTATTCACTTTTGAGAGAGAAAATCGCAATTGAAAGTACCAAAAATCCGCCATTTTTTTTATTTGACAATTTTGTTTTGATATCGGATGGTCACAAATTTAAGAAACAGCGGTGAATGGACGATGTTGCCAGCTTTCATTTCCGTAGCTCGTTACGGCTTGGAAATAACACCAAGATTTTGAATTTATCTTTTCTCATATAACACCGATGTATAGTTTGGCAAGTTTATCTGAAGCTATGCGGCATCGGTAAGAGACGAGGAAAAACATGGCGCCTATCTGTCAAACGTACAAACGGCGTGCGGTACCTATTTTACTAAGTAAAACTGAAAATACAAAGGTAACTGACAATACAAACGCCACTGGATAAATCAATATCAGTCAATTGACGAAGTGAGAGGGAAGATCTCACGCACGCGCTTGCCAATGAGAAGTCAGCTGGTCGATACAAATCACCAATTATGTAATTCGGGGGGTGTGGTCATTATGGTTTTCGTACAACGTTGCCAGAGCTTCAAAAAGCCAATAACAAATTTGGAAGTGTTCATCTTTAAATATTCATAAATTGAAAAAAAAATGTTAATAGAATAAATCCAAGGAAACAAGCACATCATAAAATTAACGTTTAATCATATTTTTGATATTGTTAATAATAAAAAGACCCTTTTCTAATTATTATCACTACATAGCGAAATATATACGAAATAATGTATCATATATAGCACCTCATAAACAAAAAACTGTAGGACAACACAGCTATTCCTACCTGGGCCCTAAAATATACAATTCGCTTCCAACCGACATTAAAGGCGAACATAGGCTGCCAAAGTATAAGCAAAAAATCAGAAGCTTTATACTGAGTACATCTCGAGATGTCGTGCGAGAGCTTATTGAAAATTGAAAATGAGATCTATAATGTGATGTAGTTAGTGGTTTCAAAAGATTTTAGTCTTAGCTCTTAGATTATCCTTTCATGTGTGCCACATACAAATAATCTAATTACTTCGTGGTTTGTTTCAGATGTTTATTTTGTTTTTTAACATGTTTTCAAGTGATGTATTTAAAAAAAAATATGATGAATAAACGCCACTATACTACTACTACTAATTGAATATGTAACGTATCCATCTTGTATACTTGTGTTTTTTATATTTTTTAGATTGTAATACTCATATTGTGAATGTTTGAAATTGCTTGTTTCAGTTAGGTTAAGTTATTTATTAGTTAAGTATATGAAACTTTAGTTGACAATCATTCTAACTGTAATTGTCACCACATACAAGTAACTTGGTTTTACTTCGTGGTTAACCCGTTTATTTGTACCAATTTTTATTATTTATTGGCAATAAACAATTATTATTATTATTAATTATTATTATTTAGCTAGAACCTCAGTTTTGTCATAGTTAAATGTGGCAATGTCGAATGTTTTCGACTGCATTCCTTTCACGGTTTCAGATAAACCTGCCAAAGTATACTTACTATCTTTATGATCTGAAATGTATGTATTGAAAATGTACTTTTTAGACATAATATTGTATGTTCCACAGGTACTAACTTGGTACGTATATTTTATGATGTTAGAGTAAAAATAAATAATTATGTATACTTTCGTGATTTTTAGTTGAAAATTAACGTCAAATGTCCCGATAACTCGGTATATAAATATTCGTCATATCACGAACATATTGCTGATAATAAAAAAGAAGGGTTTTTAAAATAATCGCAATAACACAGCTCCAGTGGATTGTTCTATTCAATTTTAGCAATATTTTATATTTATATTGCTATTATTTTACATTCGACAAATGTTTACTTGAATAAATGGGAAGATATAGTTTTCATAAAAGGATCGAAAAACCTCATTCATGTGGAATACAAATTATAAGCCACTTTTTCGAGAAGGGGAAGGGAATAAACATGTATGTATAGATAGACATGAATATAAAATGAATTTTGTTCCATATGATGTTCTCCAAAAAAGGGAAGGGAAGTCAGTATATATGCTTATAAATGAATTTTATAATTGCGAATTGCGAAACGTCAACCCGGCGCGCATTCATGTGGAATACAAATTATTAGACACTTTTTCGAGAAGAGGAAGGGAATACATCTCTTCACCTCAAATTGCCTGACTTCATGGGATTTCTACTAGAGCAAAAAGAATATCATAATTCAAAATATACCTACCGCTTCCCGACCAACTGACACAGATCAAAGTGTAACTAAAATATCATTAAATACGGAGCAAGAGAATAAAAAAAAATTGTTAACCTAACTATTACATAAATATTAATGAATGTAAATGCAAATAATTTTATATTGTGATATATTTATGTAATCTATTACAATGTATTCAGCTGGAAGAAAATTAAGACCATTTGACAACGCCGCTGGGAAGTGTCACCTGATCCCAATTTGTGAACCTAGGATATCTAGTCATAAGATTTTGGTGCGCAATTTTATAAGCTTGAGTGTCAAACGAAAATATTTATGCTTACGAATATTTCTGGAAATTGGTAAAATTCAAGTATTCTCTTCCGTTTTTTTTGTGTGAAACAGAATGACATTCAGCTCAAGATAATAACCTTTGCTGTTTAAAGTGAAAATATTTATCGTGAAATAGCATGAATTAGTGTTGAAAAAGTACAATTTTTTGAACTAAAATCGTGATTTTTGATGTGATTACTGGATGATCCAGCGAAATTTTTGTTCTAATCTGCTTTATTTAAGGTAAGCTTTCAAACAAATCTAAAATTAACATAAAATTCCGAGGGTCGCAAAGTCGACTAGAACCCTAATTTTCTTTCCTGAAAGAAATTAAATTAAATTTGAAGATCAGCTAATTTTTATTGTGTTGATTGAAAAAAAACTTAACGTTTCTGTGTAGTAAATAAAACTATCAAAGTACATGTGTTTATGAAGATGAAGCCTAACTTTGTATTTTACATATTTTAACTCTGAGAAATCTCTTTGAGGGAACGTTCCTCATCCAAAGGACTGATGTTCTCCAAGGAACTGTAGCCTCAGGAAATTTAATCCCAGGAAACCGTATGCAGGAAACTGTAGCTTCGGGAAATTGTATACCAGGAAACTGTATGCTGGCAACTATATGCCTTCAAGGAACTGTAGCCTTAGGAAATTTTTCAAGGGACTTGTTTGTCCCCAAGGAACTTGTATCTCAGGAACAATTATAGCTACTTCAAGAACTGTGTTCCAGGAAACTGTTTCAGGTACTCCAAGGAACTATGCTATAATAATGTATAATGTATAAGGAAAAAATGTTACAAAAAAAAAATTAAACTTATAAGGATATCTGTCTAGCTCAATAAATAAGTACAATTTAATGAGTTAAATTGAGGATTCATCCTGGACAAATATCTTATTTCTATAGAAAAAAAAGGAACAATCATATATAACTAAAAATATCTAATGTTAAATTTGCTAAATATGAGAGAAAAGGTATAGGTAACCATGTGGCTTCCAAAATGGGTAGCCATTTTTTTCAAGTAATAGGTACTTGATAAATATAAATTTTTCACTATGAAATTTCAAAATTTTAAAAGAGGTGACAATTATATGTGAAAAACATACCAGCTATCCAGATTCTTATAATAAAACGGCATCTTTTAGTTTTTTCGAACTGGTGTTAAAATTATTAAATGGATTACTGCACAGTTGTTGAATTGTCGACAGACGATGAGAGAAGACCCGCCGGAGCCTTTCTTATTCTTATTTAAAAACCTGCAAAATTTTGAATTTCGTGGTTAAATACTTAGAGAATCTTGATTTTTGAACCTCCAGTTTATTTCACCACAAATCACAAAAGTGAAATAATCTATTTATTTTTCAAAAGCAATATTTTTAGGAAATATACAGGGTGTTTAATTGGAAAAGGGCCTCACTTTAACTGTGGATGGGGATCGATCTGGTGCTTCCAGAAACCTATATTTAATATGTCTTCTGCAATTTATAACCGAGATACAGGGTGTTTTATAAATTTATCCTATTTTCTTCGAACCTCATAACTTCCTAGTAACTCTCTAGATTGTTTTGAAATTTGGTACACGTAGCAACCATTACCTAGAAACTCCATCAAAAGCATCTCCAAAAAGATAATGCAGGTCCGGCTTAACAAAAACTTTCAAAACTCGTCTTTACTAAAAACAACACCCTGTATATGAATTTCTTTAATAGTTCTTTATAATTGGAAAAAGTATAAAAAATCAAATCTACTTATTCCCTTTTTATTTTTCTGAAGATAATTTTACTACCAAATATGTACAGGATAATTCATTATAAATTACCCACCCCCTATCATCGTTATTATTACTTTTAGAAAAAAAAAGTCTTATATAAAAATTGTTTGGTTACAGCTGAAAGCTCTCAATATTCTATCAAAAGTTCAGTAGCGTGCAAATTCAAGGCGATACAAAAAATAATAGTTCTTTTTTAAATGGGTCACCCTGTATATTTTCACAATTTTGGAATGGACTTTTTTTTCTGATTTCGAAAATAAACAATATATCACCCCTACATTGTACCGTTTTTGAGTTATGAAATGTTGTAAATCTTGGTTTTAGTAATTACTGTAAATATAAAAAGGATAATTTGATTAAGTAAGCTGAGAAAATGACAACTAATATGTTTGATAATTGACATTTTTCATAAAAAGTAATTAAAATGGTTCTCAGTAAGAAAAAAAAAGTCAAAATGATCCACCTATACAAAACAGAATACAAAGATTCATTTAAGAGAATTTATAAATAATAACTTATAAAAGATATTCGAGATGTCCACCATAATTGTAAATGCATAATTGATAACACCTTCTTATATTAATTATTATAATAACATTGCGGATGACTTCATTATTTCCATTTAGTTTGTTAATTTCAAGTAGAATCCTTGCTTTAATCACTTGTATATTATTATTATTAATAAAATCTTCCGCCTCTCTGTAAACCATTTTAATTGATTTATTAGAAAAATGTCAATTATCAAATAAGTATTAGTTGTCATTTTCACAGCTTACTTTAATAAATTATCTTTTTCATATTTACAGTAATTACTAAAACCAAGATATACAGCTTCTTTCCAAACTCAAAAACGGTACAAGGTAGAGATAACATATTTCATATTTTTGAAATCAGAAAAGAAGTCCATTCCAAAAATGTGAAAATATACAGGGTGTCCCATTCAAAAAAGAACTATTATTTTTTGTACTCCCTTAAATTTGCACGCTAATGAACTTTTGATAGATTATTAAGAAAATTCAGCTGTAACCTAATAACTTTCATACAAGACTTTTTTTTCTAAAAGTGATAATAACGATGATTAGGAGTGGGTAATTTATGATGAATAACCCTGTAGGTACCGTCAAAGTTATAATTTATGCACGTTTTGGGGGTTAGCAATGGTATCGGAGAGGTTTTTTTTTTCTATTTTTTAGCTTGAAATGAAATCTATTTAATGTATCTAGAGAAATATGATTACAGGGCCGTACTTAGGAAATACTTATTTAATATGTTTCGAATATTTCGAGCACCCTGTATAAGGATATGTATCTGGAAATTATGCACTTCTACATCCGGAATAACAAGAGTAAAATACGAGAAATAAATTTATACTTCAAAAACGAAGAGATTTTTATTAATCTCATTAATTGACATGAGAGAAAAAAAGAAATTCTAACAGCATTGTCCAAACGAAGCAAGTCTTGCCTACAAAAATTGCACAAAACTACCTCCATTCTGCTCTATGCACTCTCTTGCCCTTTTTGTAATATTGCGAACGGACCTTTTCCTTCTGATCACATCTGGATTATTTCTGATCCTTATACGGGGTGTTCGAAATATTCGAAACATATTGAATGAGTATGTCCTAAGTACGGCCCTGTAATCACATTTTCCAGTGGTTTGTACTCGTAAACATACAAACTCAATTGAATTTCTAGGATGCTTCTCTAGATGCATTGAAAAGATTCCATTTCCAGCAAAAAAATAAAAAAAAAACCTCTCCGATACCATTGTTAACCCCCAAAACGTGCATAAATTATAACTTTGACGGTATATATTTGGTAGTAGAATTATCTGCGGAAAAATAAGAAGGAAATAAGTAGATTCGATTTCTCATATTTTTTACAATTATAATGAGCAGTTTGAAAAAAAATCTATATTATACAGAGTGTTGTTTTTAGGAAAGACGAATTTTGAAAGTTTTTGTCAAGCTGGAGCTACATTATCTGGAGATGCTTTTAATGGAGTTTCTAGGTAATGGTTCTTACGTGTACCAAATTTCAAAACAATCCTGTATCTCGGTTTTAAAGTGCAGAAGACACATTAAATATAGGTTTTTGTGTATTTTGTAAGGAAAAAACTTTCAAAAAATCCAAGAGCTCATCCATTTCTCAAATGTGGTTGTAAAAATCCAAACAAGAAGGATCAATAAAACTCAAAGTCCAAACCACAATTTTAATATTGTCCAACAAAAGGACAAATTGTTCAGCAACCAGTTTCGGTACAAAACTACCATCATCAGGCTACAATAGAAATGTTATACTTATCAAAAAAGATCTCATGAGATAATGTTGAAAGTTGAGACAAAATACATCAATATTATTGAAATAAGATGAAAATTTTTTGACATTAAAAAAAAAATTAATTCCATGTGTGTAGTTTTAGTAATTGACTTGGGTTAGATTATCATTATTTGTTCTTATTCTTCTTTTTGTAAGTGAGACATTGACAATTTAATATTTGTATGTTGGTTTGCCGATTTCATTAGGATAATGATATTTAATTATTAGTGTTTTGGTATTAGTGATATCTGTCATTGTTGGGTATCCATTTTAATTTTATATATCCGTTTCCGTTTAACACAGTACATGTGCTTCAGTGACATTGAGTTATAACAACTTTTTAAAAATCTTCTAATTTTTAATAAATGGATAATTTACTATTTAAAATCCATTATGATTTATCTCATTCTCATTTTGATAATGAGTTTAATAATAATTTCAGTGGCTAATAGAGGTCTGTTAGTCCCTTTAGAGATTTTAGTACCCCATTCTCATACTTCGGTACTAATTATCTTCAATATCCATCCATTTGGATATATCAAATGTAAATTTAAAATTAATATCCTTCAATGTCTCCAATTTTGCAGTTTTATAATGTTCACAATAACCCTTCATATTTTCTAGATAATATTAATTTTCTTTCTGAACCACTTTTATTTGTCTAATCTATAGTATGGATTGATGGCAGATTAATTGTCTTCCTGTTGTTGATGTTTCATTAAGGTAATTGTATTATTATTTATATATTAATATCACTTTAGACTTAAAATAATTTGTAGTTGATAATTTTTTTTATCAAAAAATTTTCATCTTATTTCAATAATATTAATATATTTTGTCTCAACTTTTAACATTATCTCATGAGATCTTTTTTGATAAATATAACATTTCTATTGTAGCCTGATGATGGTAATTGTGTACCGGAACTAGTTGCTGAACAATTATTTTGTCCTTTTGTTGGACAATATTAAAATTGTGGTTTGGACTTTGAGTTTTATTGATCCTTCTTGTTTGGGTTTCAAAAAAATATAAAAAATCACACACGAATATACTTAATAGTTATTTATGTATTAAGAGCGAAAAGTGATACATTATTGCTTGAGAGTAATGGTTACCAAAGTGATCCCCATCTACAGTTAAAGTTAGGCCCTTTTCGAATGAAACACCCTGTATATAGACTATTCCACCAAAAACCAAAATTCCAAAGAAATTAATTTATAAATATTAAGGTTGAAAGGTTAAACGCAAAGTTCACGTTTCAATTATGGTGGCAGAAGGTGGTCTGGGGACGGTAAAGAAATAGTAAGAAGTAAAGAGAGGTGCGGAGTGGAAAATACACCGTTCTCGGCAGCAGTTGCCACACACTTCGTTGATAGTCTTAGCTACATCGCCCCATGAGAAACGCCAGATTCTATTTTTTTCTACGAACGTGCGTTTAAACCCACTTTCCCGCACTAGTGCGGTAATGTAAAATTATGCAAATTTTGACCTTATTAGATAGTTTTTACTTCGGAAGTTATAACTATTGTTGCAACAGGTGGATAAATAATCCATCAAATAAAATTTACAACTTATATAGCTTTTTCTTGCATTTTTAATTTTTTGAAAATATGAAATAATGAAGATATTTTGATATAACCCTGTACATTCTTCGAAGTAGTGTCATAAAAGAACTATCAAACCACCCGGGTTTAATATAAGAAAAATATATCAAATAAAATTCTTCCATCTACAAATGACTTAAAACCGTTGCCGTCACCGTGATCGTCATCTTTATGTGACCCGCAACCGATGCCATCCTCATCGACGTCATCTACTCACTAGTTAACACCAAATAACTCCACTGGACCGGCAATTTTGAGTAATTTACAGAATGGAACAAATTGTGTTTCTAATATTAATATTTATAATAATAATAATAGTTTTTGGTTAAAGTTTTGTATATGTATGTTGAAATAAAAAATCTTTTGAAAAATGGATTGGTATACTTTTTTGCATATACGGTCGTAGACAAAATAATGTTCTTAGCTCATGCGTAAAGTGTCTTTCCCACCCTTGACCGCTCGCCCGAACTCCGCTTCGCGTCGTTTGGGTCAACTGCAGTCGCGTGCGGGAAAGTATCACTTTCCGCACTGCCCTCAACGCATGCTCCATTAAGAGTTTCCTGTATGGTAGGGGTATATTACAGGGTGTGAGATTTCTCCCTATATGATTTTCTGACGCGCTTGCGTTACGCGCAAAATTCCCGTTTGGACTCCTATACTATGATGAAGAGACAGAATAATCATAGTTCTATATATAAACTTTTTTCACTCCCTAACGAGCTATAGCAAGGGCTATAGGGCCCTGAATCTGAGAGTTGGGAATGGTTTAACATTTATAATCATTGAATGACTAATTTCAATGATTGATGCTGCAGTTTATTTTTAATTTTTCTGTGATCCGTGTTCATAGCGAAGCGTTAGTACAGTGTCCAAAACCCAAAACATGTCTGAAATTGAAACTTCCGTCGAACGGTAGGAATGATAAACATTAAAATTAATCAAATATTTAAAATCTGACTACGCTTCATTGTTCATTATAATTTATTCATTTTATAAAAAATAGGATTCACGGTTTATCCTTTTTTCAGGTGTACCATTTGAATCAAGAGGATCACGATTTTCGACGATTGTTAATTTTCAAAAATTTATAAAAATTCATGGGTTGAGAATACGGTAATCAGTGTAGCGACTGTTTTCATTTAAAACAAGAGAATATTCAGAAAAGTAATTAATTGGAAGCAAAACTTTCAAAAATTTTCGTTGTTTAAACAATAAAGACAACAGATATCAGGTGTCATCCTATACTTTTCCATTCAGTTGAGCTTTCCGGGCAAAAAAAATTACGAATTGAAACAATTTCAAAAGCGATTGTGCCACTTTGTCCTCCACTATGTGAATATTGTAACAAATACAATATGGGCCAATAGGTGTGCGGTACGACATAAGATTGTCTGTATCTCTTAAACCGTTAATTTTATGGAGATGTCGCGTGAATACTTTTTTTCTTTGAAAAAGATTCTATTAAATTATTTACTTCGGAGCCTTTTAGTTTGTTCACAAATGACGTGAGGAAAAATAATGTATATAAAGTATCATAATCTTCATTAACTTTCCAAGATTTTTATGGGAAATCCTGAGACTTTCTGTATTGATTGTATATACCTTGTCCAAAGTTTTCTCGTTTTATTTGAGAGAGAATCCAATACTGAGAAAACTCTCGCGAATGGCGTCTATTCCACACATTCCGTCACATACTATTTTCAAAAAGCACCCCCTGTATATTTTTGTTGAAAATGCTTGTCACCTGATTTGGAATACAACGGTGAAATAAACTTGTTGGTTTTTTATTATAAGCACTAAAAAATTAACATTCTATAATATTTTGCTTTTTCATTTTGCTCTTATTTTTTTTTTTGGAACCGAACCACAATATTTTGCTTTAATTTTTTTTATCACGACGTTTCGGTAGCGTTCTAGCTACCGTTGTCAAGATGAATCAGTTATTGAACAGTTTTTGGTCCCTATTTGACACAACGAAAAAATTTGCCAACTAGACAATCAATGTTGTCAAGGAAAATACAGAAGATATATTTTGCTTCACCTAATTCAGGAGATAGACGTAGGTTAATCTTTTTTTCTCATTTTTGACAGTTAATAATAATAAATGTAGAACAACAATCATTTGCGAATGTACCTAGGCATAGTTAATTGGCGAATTACATTTTTGTACTATCCACAAATTTGAATTTAAAGTTATAAATCTTGTTATACGCACCATGCCAATTACATTCAGTCCAGAAGAGTACATTGATAAGCTATTGGTTTATGATAAATGCAGGAGAAATATACCAAGAACGTTTCCTCATCGTCCTAAAGTATCGCACATGTTGCTTTCTGAATTGGAACGGAACGTGCACAGCGGTTCGTGTCCAAAAAAAGTGGGATATCGCAGCGATATCCACTGAGAACTGATGATATTGTAATCAATGTACTCTGTATGTTGGAGTTAATCCTCATAATCCTCATACTTCTGTTGAAAAGAGAGCTGAAGAGCTAGGAATAAGCAAGAAGAGGATTTTTAAGCAGCACAAAATTATCGTACCTATAGACTGAAGCTTACTGATTTCGAGAGAAAATTATATTTCATATCTTCAATCGATTTCCGACAATCGCTCACTATTAAATCAAATATTTTGGAGTGATGGAAAGCCGCTTCCGCAACATTGATGTAGTTAACATACTAGATGCTCATTATTGGTCGAACGAAAATCCTCACTGGGTTCGTTTAACTCATTTCCAAACATCAAGGTATGAATGTATGGTGTGGTTATTCAATGGTCATTTGAATGGGCCATACTTTTTCGAGAGCACATTGAGTGGACACAGGTATTTAGATTTTCTTGGAAACAAGTTACACAAACTGATCTGGCAACAGGACGGTGCTCCACTTCATAATGCAAGCATTGTTGTGGAGTATCTCAATCTGTTTTTCCACAAGTAATGGATAGGCACTACAGACCTAAAGCTTGGCCTCCCCACTCGCTCGATCTAACGCATCTGGCCTTTTTTTGTGAAGTTATCTTAAAGATTTTGTATATCAAACACAGCCTGTAGAGTGTATCTAGATTTAGATGATCTAAAAGATCGCATTTGTGAGGCATGTCGTCACAAGAGCGCTTTCAAGACGTTTTGAAGCTTTTGTGGAATCTGAGGGAAATTCTTTTATACTTACTGTAATTTTCCTTTTTCATTATTTGTATTTTATTTTAATAAGGTAATTTATAAATAACGAAATTAATGTTATCTTCTTAAGTGCTAATAATGAAAAACCAACAGGTATGTTACATAGTTTAATCTCTAATAGTGCGACAAGTTATTTTCAACGTAAATGTACAGGGTGTGCCATTTAAAAATAGAAAGTGAGGGGTGGCTGCCAAAAAGAATGTTAGGTGAAATAAAGTTACTTGTAAGTCATTAGAAAGGAATTTCGATGTTTCCACAGTATTGGAATATCTTTGGAATTGAGCAAGATATTGCATGTGAACGATAACTTGGGACACCTTGTATATGTCAATTCGTCAATTCATCTTTGGAAATTATTTAAAACGAACCTTCTGCATGGGATTGTTGTGAAAATATTGTTAAAATGAGTGAAACACCACAAAGCGAAGCCGGACCGGTCTGTAGCGGATATTGAATAGTTTAGTTCCAAGTTTTTCTCCTGAAATAGAAACTTATTTGGTCATATATTTTTTATCTCCAATATTGAAAAAATGTACCGTCTAAAATTCATTCATGCATATCAGATTTGGCTGCAACAATAACGTACTGACTTTTTCGTGTATTGAACCCAATTCCGGGAATTTTCCGGACGATGATTGCATCACAACGTATAGATGCGGAACAGAGAGATAGGCGATTATATAAACAGCGCGGAGAACATTTACTGATTTCTGTTATGAACAATTTATTCAAATGTTCCACTCCCCAACATATTCATTTAACTCAATCAGCACTATTTTGTAACCGAAATAAGTCTAAAGGCGTCCCATCCAAATTTTTGAGAAGTGGAATATTGAAATTTTCTAGTTCTATTTGGATAGTCGGTAAAAAGTCCTTATAAATACAATCTAGCTATTCCCATTTTTCCTGAATTTCATCTTGAATTACAAAATCCATTTTCAACAGAATGTGGAATGAAAACTGTTTTTGAGGTCAACCTGGGATGCATGTGTACTACGCTGTCTACTCGACAGTTGTATTCGCGACAAACTATTCAATTGCGTTTTTCCCCCAAAACGGATAAAATAATATTGATTATATAACTAATGTTCTAATGTGGCACATGGAAGAGGACACACAGAGATAAGGCATGTGGATGATGACATTTTCAAAATGCCAACAGACCACATGACCACCAGATATATCTTTCACAAGAACTTCGAGATTGTCATCAAAGATCGTAAGGAGCTTGAGGAAGAGAACGCACCACCACTTAGTAGAGCGAATGAACTGATCTGGTATACAGACGGATCAAAAAATGAAATCGGCACCGGAGCGGGCATATACAGCAATACGAGCAAATATGAAGGAATCGTCTCGCTAGGAAAATACGCCTCTGTATTCCAAGCAGAGGTCTATGCAATACTTGCATGTGCAAGGGTTAATAATATGAGAGCCTACAACAACAGGCAGATCAGGATCTACAGTGACAGTCAAGCCGCCCTTAAAGTACTTCAGAGCTATAGGGTGACATCTCGGCTAGTATGGGAATGCGGCGGAGTTCTAAGGCGACTGGGAACAGTGTAACACTGGAGTGGGTCCCAGGTCATGAAGGAATCGCAGGCAATGAAAAATCTGACAAACTCGCAAGAGTAGGATCGTCAACTCTGATGAACGGACCCGAGCCTGCTGTGGGTATCCCCAGATGCTCAACGAGGTCATGGTTAAAAGGGTGGTTGGAAGAACAACACAATAAACACTGGAAAAATACGACCAGGCAAATACATGGAAAGAAATTGATAAAAGAACCATCAGAAAAAGTAGCGAGCAGGAACAAACTACGCACCCTAACGGGGCTACTTACGGGACACTTTCCTACTAAGGAGCACCTAAACAAAATGGGACTGTATAACGGAGACGTCACATGCAGAAGATGCAAAAAGGATACCGAAACAGCTCTGCATATACTATGCAACTGTGAGTCGCTGGACCACAGAAGGCAGAAACTGTATGGCAGAACCCAAATGACTCCAGAAGACTTCTACAACCAACCAGCAAAGAACCTGTATGAGCTATTATAGGGAACGGATTGGCTGAATAGGTTGTAGTCAGAACACTAGGAGTATCCACAAAAAGCCCAGGGGGCTGAGGTGGTACGGGCGAAGGACGACTCCTTAGAAAAAAAAAATGTTCTAATGAACCAATACAATCCTTGAATTTTCCTTTGTTACGACGTTTTGATAAGTGAACATACCCCTTGACGACGTCATATAATCGTTTTGGTGTTTCGCCTACTGCCATATTGTGATCATTTCCATAGTAACGGGCAAGCTCTGGTTTCTAATTAGTGGTGAAATTGATCAAAAAATTGAAAATTTAACACCAGATTATTCGTTATATAATCGTAACGAATACCAACTCGACCAACTACTTGATGTAGATCCATACTAAATGATGGAATGAGACAATTTGATTCCATCAATTACCGTCAAATTCTGACGTTTATCAAAAATGAGTCAAAAGTAACGGTGGGTCGAAAGTAACAAATGCTCTCTAGATTTATCGAATTGGCGAACACCACTTCGCTGCCGTCAGGTGATAGCCGGAAGCGCCCTCCTCACTTGCATTCAGTCGCCGAGTATGCCATAGATAATATAACACTGATAGATGGGAATCTGACCCGTGGCGCTTCATATGACGAATTAATTTTACTAGTGGCGCCACCTTGAGAGTCGCAAAATGAAATTTGACATGGTTGTGATCTCCGCTAACAGTGGAAAAAGAAGATTCCTGTAAATTTACAGTTTTTCGCGTCTGGCGCCATATTCAAAATTACTGTGATCTAATTTTTATTGCAATATGGCATTTTTGTCCATTATTGGATGTTTCATTCGAAGTAACTCAACATTTTGATTGATATTACAATAATAACAATCGAATAGTCAAGTTAAATTAAATGAAATGTCAAAAATGGACCATATAATGCCTGGAGTGGGAAAAATAAAGCAATGAT
Organism: Galerucella calmariensis; assembly: GCA_910591675.1. Classification (NCBI taxonomy): domain Eukaryota; kingdom Metazoa; phylum Arthropoda; class Insecta; order Coleoptera; family Chrysomelidae; genus Galerucella; species Galerucella calmariensis. Next base: position 18,995 of record CAJUYG010003479.1, read on the forward strand.
CATCAAGTTTATATATTTTATTCAAAATAAAAAGTAAACAGCCAATAAAACGTTTTTTATATCTTTCAATGACAAGGAGGAAGAGCAATAAATGTAGAAAATAGTTTTGAATCGCATACGATGTAAGGTAAAACGATTTTTTAAGGTGAGAAGCATTAATAAGTTTATAATTATAAGCAGTGATCAGGGAACGACGCAAAGTAAAACAAATTGTTAAACAGTGACCCTCTCACCTTCATTATTGAAATACAAAACAAGATTGTGGAGTACAAAAATAATTAAATATAACATATTGGAGTTGAAAAATCACAAACATTCAATAAAAATCAATAATCACTGAAATAGGAGAGGGAGGTATGGTTTTCGAACAAATAACTTAGTAATTACATAATAAACAAATATGAGAAATGAGAAGATATTTAAAAAATGGGCTAAAGAGGGAAATTATACTAAAAAGTACCAATAAAATAATGAATATATAAGGAACATAAAAAAGAAAACCTACACTGACATATCTTTTGAATGATATTGACAAAAGACTGATCATCAATCTGATCTATTTCAAAATAACTCATAGTGGTCTCCTTTCTGGTCTCTCAAGGCGTTCAAGATATTTATTATGGGTTATTTGAAATAGAGCATTTCTGTTAATCACTCTCATGTCAACACCTTTCTAAACATGGTTCACTTCCTTAATATAATTAAAAAAGACAATGTTTATAATTATATCAAGTAAGTGATCATGTCTGTCTCCTTTGTGTTTTGTGTGCTTTAAGTCTTTTCATGAGGGTCACTGTGCTGTGGAAACTTTTCTTCGTTGCTGCTTCGGCTACTGCAAATGAAGAAAGTAATATGAGTAAATTGTCAACTGTACCTATTACAAATATATTCATAAATCATGACAATTTTTCATACAAATCGAAAAATATTTTTTTTTATCAGCAACTGTTTCTTTTGGCAGATGTATAATAAGACAAAAAAAAACATTAGAAACATCCATCTACAGTTTGCTAATAACACAGCTAAGTAACTGAAATGTGCACACTATTTAAAAAACAATTGGATATTTTTAATCGTATAGCTCAAACACACATATTGTGATTGTGAACAATTACATATTTGTTTCTCGAAACTACTTACCTTTGGAAAATGTTTGTACATTTGTTCGAGAAATGATGGTTTCATCTCTTCTGTGAGGTAGATCAGTATCTGTAGACAACTTATTTATTTACTAATATAATACTTTAAAATATGTTTCTTAGTTGGTTTTTGATGGGAATTAAACAAACCAATATAATACAATATAATACAATAATATAATACAACAAAAGGAACAGACAAAAGAAATTTTATTATATAAATACCATTGTATGAGTGCTTATTGCCCTGCAATCCTTCCTCCTCAAACATCTGGTTAGTGGATGGAATATCTGTAACATAAAAATTATGTGTTCATTTTTTCTTATGTACATTGTACGACTAAAAAAAATTATAGCATAACGAGTTACATAAAACTCATCAACTAAATTTCTCTCATAGGTTTTCCTTGGAGTTTTAACTTTCCTAAATGAGGAATAATCAATTGATGTTTGCATCATATCTACAGAATGTTTAAATGAGTAAAATTATTTCTAACTTATGACGATGAATACCTTTATTTTGCTCAGGAGTTGTTACCTCTGAGGCACTATAATAGTGGGGAACAGAAAATGAGAGCCCTCCTTTGGATTTTGATCTAAGAAACACACTCCCATTTAATAACATTCGATAAAGATATGTATAAAAAGATTTACTTACCAGGCAAAAACAGGGATAGCAAAGAAAACCTTTTCAATACCATGCCTCGCCTTCTACTTTTTTTAGTAAGCAGTCCAGGCCAAAGTGACGAGGAAAGTTTTTGCCCTATTAAATCCAAAAAGATGATTTCCACTTCTTTCCAGCCAAACCGAATGTTGTTCTTCATGGCTGGGAAGTTTAAAGCTGTATAAAAGAGTAACTACTTTAATATTTTGTCACTTTTTAGTTAATTAAACATGTTTTATATTATAAAAATAAAACTTGTGCACCTCACGCTACAGTCCTTATACAGGGTGGGGCAATCTTCTGACATCGGAGGATTACATCGTTTTGGTGATAGATAGAACTTTATAGTTTTGTGTGAGCTAATACAGTTACTAAGGGCACATTTTGAAAATACTTTCGATTTTACAGGGTTTCCCAAAACCACGTAGCAGCACAAACTTACATTTTTTTTAAATGGAACGTACTATATTTTGTTCAAGAATCGAAAAGAT
>CAJUYG010003480.1:0-21288 GCA_910591675.1 Galerucella calmariensis
TTTTAGCAAAAACCTAATTTGAATTAATCTGGTACGATGTAAAATGCACACGCTTACTTTTAGATACAGAACTTTTCAAGAGAAAGGTGAATAGTTCAAATTCTAATTACCTCCTCGAGAGATTCTCATTAATCACAAACTCGCGTAATTGCATTCCCCAAGTTTGTACATACGTATTACCGGGAGAAGCTCTACCAGAAGCAGTCGGGAGAACTCGATCTCTCTTTCTTACTATCCTCGGGCTCAAACAAACTAATACCGATCTCTGATAACTCAACAAAAACTCTCTTACGACGTTATTATTTCTTCAATTACAGAGGTTAAAATGTTGGGAGTCACTATCTGTAAAGTTTGTTTCGCGCGGTCGAAAAGTTACGTTTTGTTTCATTCAAATTAAGGATGAATTATCCCGAGGCTTCGAAGCTAACGAACAAGGGAAGAGTTACATTGAAACAAGGTGGGGCGGTGGATTTTAGATAAAATTATTAAAAGAACTTTATGCCGGAAATATGGATGTGACGTTTCTTTCAAAATGTCCACAGCAACAACAAATACCTCCAGTAACAGTACGAAGACTGCACTGGAACAGCTGGTGGAAGAAACTGTAAAGAGAGAGGTCTTTGACATAGATGGAGCCGATAGCACAACATCCAAATGGATGTCGGAACTGCTCGACACTAGAGTAGCAGAGCCACCGTCTTCTTCTGCACTACCAGATAGTGTCTTCAAGGAGGAATAAATAGCCTTTCCCATTAATGTGGAGACAGAGCAAAACGAAATAACAGATGAACTAGTAGAGAGAGGGGCTGGAGTAACTAGTGAAGCAGTAAGAAGAAGAAGAAACGTTTTTGAGGAATACATAGCAATACAGAATCTTGGGTATAACACCTGAGTAACAGCTGGATAAAAGAGAGACGCTTACAAGCTGAAACCTTCCGAGAGATATGACTACAAGAGCAACTACTCTCAGAAACTAAGTAGAGCAAAGTGGAGCAGTTTTTATTTGTTGTTTATTCTACAGGGTGGTCCTTAAGTAATTGTACAGTACAATCTTCACTTCAAAATATTGCGATTTAAATCAACTAGCCTCAATAAAATTTTGATATTAAGAGAGATACAGGGTGTTAAACATGAAATTCAAATTTTCATTTTTCACAATAACTTCAACGCTTTTTGACGGATATGAACAAAAATTTGAGGTTGGGAGTTTTTTGATATGAGATATCATAATTTCGTATCTATTTCGATATATTTTGTAGAGGACAGCACTTAGACCACGTATGAGGCATAAATGTGCACAAAACTTTTTTGCCTTTCACATTAACACTACTTTTGTAGAAATTAATTGAAGCCAACAAATAAAAGCTATACTTGTTAGTATCCCCAAACCTTAACGGTTTTAGAGATAATCACATTTTATTGATTAACTACACGATTATTATTCAATGAAATTACGTTCGAAAAATGCAGTTGTGTGTACGATATTTATTATTTTTAAATATTAAAAGTACCATACATACTTTTCATGTTAACTGCTACTATCTCTTTAAAACCGTTAAGATTTGGGGATACTAACAGATATACCTTTTTGTTGTTGTAATGATGTGGCTTTAATTATTTTCCAAAAAATTAGCGCCGATGTAAAAGGCAAAAAAGTTTTGCGTACATTTATACCGCATACGTGGCCTACAAAATACATCGAAATAGGTACAAAATTATGATTTCTCATATCCCAAAAACCCCCAAACTCAAATTTTTGTGCATATACGTCAAAAAGCCTTCAAATTTCATGTTCAACACCCTGTATCTCTCTTACTATAAACATTTTATTAAGGCTTTAAATCGCAATATTTTGAAGTGAAGACCATCCTGTATATAAATTCCTGGACTCTCTCTCTCTTACTCTCATTTTCAGGCAGTCAATTCAGAGACAATCAAAAATATCACAATGATTTATTTATTTTTGGAACATGAAAGTAAATTGTATGTTAACTAAATGACTGTCATATGTTATACAATAAAAAACTCGTTTGGGATATGTTTCAATTGAGAAACTGGGTGTATATGTTTAAGAGGATGAGGCTCCCCAAACGGCACCCTAAATTGCCGTTTACAGAAGACATTATTCCTGAATATATTTTGTATTAAATATATTTAAAATGAAAACGCAAACGAAGGAAATACTGCTGAGTCTGCCGACAACTTTTGAATTAAATTATTATTCAAATGAAAAGGCAACGATGGCGGGAACTGAATGAGAGAAAGAGCCAAGGATACACTGTCAAAAATAAAAATAAAATAAAACAAAACAAAAATCGACTACCTTTTCAAATATTCAAACAATTTTCTTCTACATTATCTGATTAATACTTTGTCTATCTTCAAGGAAGATACAGGATAAAGAGAGCAAAATCTTTGACAGATACGGGGTTTTTGGGAGGATTTTTGTGTTTTATTGAATGTTTCGGTGTGTTTTCATGTGCGTTGTTCTCTTTGCTGCGGTTATAATTAGAAATTTAAAAACGTCGTCCACATAAAAAAACATAACCTAGTTCATTTTTTATTGTGTAGCTAAAACCGCATTTCTAGCCAACAGAATCTGGTCCCGGAAAAAGAAGATGTATTTTACGCTTCCCCTGTCATTTCCTGTATAGCTTCACGGAACACTACGCTGACCGCAAACGCTTGCCGAAATTACATTTGAATAAAAACGAGCCTCTGTGAGATGTCTGACTGTGCCATCGTGTTAGGGACTATTTTCTCATTCTTTCAATCGTTTACTTATCGATTTATATGCGAAACATAGCCACTCAATATACAATGTGAATCTATATAACTTTTAAATATTCTTTCAATACAAACAATACCGAAATTTTTTTTCAATGGGGCGTAGAAAAAATGTTGTTTTCACAAAAATGCCAAACGAAGACACAGAGTTTTCAAAGACAAGGGTTAAAGGAGCCAGGATTATTCTAGTTAACTCTAAACTGGTCTGAAAAGTCTACAAGAGATCTTGAACTACCAGGCTGAAATTTCGACATAGAGACCGGGAAGGAATAAGAAGTGCTATGAAATCTAGCAGGTCGAAAAAGGATTATGAAATAAGGATTCAAGAAGCACATGAGTAACTTCGATATGGCGGAATAGTCCAGTAAATGGAACTTTGAACTTTGGGCTCAGTTTGTAGGTCACGGCAGGTGTTTTTCATCGAGAAAAAACTTAACGCGATTGAGTTTACGGAAAGGGGAGAAAATGGCCCCCTAAACCCTGGAAAACGGGTTTCTCGCTAATATCTGGCTCATTATAAGAGTAAGAGTATTTTTCTTCAAATGAAAAATGAAGATCGTCTTATTATCTATAGAAATGGTCCCCATCAGTTTTTTCAAAAATTCGATAGTTATCGAGATAATGAGACCTAAAAGTCTCCTCATTTCAGCTGCTGCTCTGCCTGTAGGAATTCTGCTGTCTATGCATTAACTTGTAAGCGGGCGGCGAAAAATTTATATTTTCCGATATTGACAAAAATATTTTAAGAGGCAGAAATAGTAGTTTACCTAACTAGTGCGGAAAGTGATACTTTTCCGCACGCTATTGCAGATGGCCGAACGACGCTTTAGCGGAGTTCGGCCAGCAATCGCGTGCGGAAAAGTCACTTTACGCACGTGTTAGGTACACTATTTTTTCTACTAGCATGCGGAAAGAACCCAAAAGTAATCATAAATCAACATTTCTCATTATATACATTATATATTATTGAAAAATAAGTTTTTTTTTTATTAAAAATTATAGCAGCATTATAATAAATTTATTAATTTTTCAGTCATTTGGTAAACTTGGATATACAAAATACATATTTTGAATATTCAAATGTCAGTATATTCCTCAAATGTCAATAAATTTACTTTCCGCACTAGTGCGGAAAAGTGACTCTTTCCGCACGCTTTTTAGTGCGGAAAAGATTCACTTTCCGCACGTTAGTAGAAAAAAGTTTTTTCCACAAGATTTTGAGACTATTTCATTGATTTGTTCATATATTGTTTTTAAAATAGCCTTATAACCTAATTTTTTTTATGATGAAACCTTAGGAGGTCTTGAATGATCTCAGACATTTTTTTAATATCTTTTTTGCGTTTGATGAAAAATTGATTTGTTTATTTACATTTTTCAGCCGTTTTCGGAGTTCTGTACAATCTGTGGAACAAGCGCAATTTAAAAATCTATCGTCCTATATAGGTACTGCTTTTCAATGCACATCATTTTAAATAAGATACCACCAACCAAAAAATGGTTAAAACAAATATTTTGATAAACAATTACGGTATCAATATCATTTATTATGGCTATAGAGAAATTTTAATTACCGATTTCATCTTATCAAGTTATAACTTTAATTAAGGGTTAAAACTATTTTCTAACAGCAGTTATCAATAAAGTAGCTACTTATCAAAAACTTGAAAAAGAAAATAATTTTCCTCGAGCTGAAAGTTTGGAATAAAATTTTCGTAATCGGTTTAAAATTGAGAATAAACGCTAGAATATACCTGGTTCTCTCTTACCGATCCTCTCGGGAGCCGTACTGGAACTTTAATTAAATTTCAGCCAGTGATTATATCCTAAGATGGAGCAGTTGAAGCAAGTTTCAACAAATATTGCTTGATTAAATTAAAATCGCTCCAATTTTTTAATCGGAAACTATAATATGCGTTTTATTATCATTTATTTTATAATTATTGAATAAGAGGTTTGTTTTTTATCGGGTAGATTTGGGTTTCGTAATTCACTGAACTTTCTCTCTTTGGATTATATTATTTGTACCTAGTGTTTAACGTTTAGAAATGCAGCTCGTGATGAATTGTCAGAAAATGTCAGCAGCGGTGCTGTCAAGGTCCTATCGATTGGACGCTGGAAGTGTGTGACCAGAGAGGAAGTACAGGAAAGGATGGATGAGGAAATGGAGAGAAGGTGAGATGAGTATTAGGGCGCGCTAAAAGGAGCGATTGGAAGCAGGAGAAATTGAGCGGACCGGAAATTCGGGGAGGTGAACTACTTCTTGACGCAGGTGCTCATAGGGCATGGGTCGAGAGTGGGTTACCTCCACAAGATTGGAAAGAGAGAAACTGGAGTGTGCGAGAGATGTGAAGTGGAGGATGATGTGGAACATGTGTTTAGATGTTGGAATAACGAGGAAGTTTTGAAAAAGTTGTAAAATAAACTGGGAGAGGCGGTGTATTGGGAAAATATGATGGAGATCATGTTGAGGGGCGAGGAGAAATGGATGGAGATAAGTGGCGTAGTGGAGAGCATGTTTAGGAAAAGAGAAGGACTCGACATGGCATGTAAGAGGTAGGAGTGATAGAAGGGAGAAGATGACGGAGAGTGTGTGAGGTACCGCCGCCCGTCTTGAAGTATCCTAGGGTAAAGATTTCAAGGCAGAAGTAACAGCGAGTTTGAGGTGGGTTTGGTTGGAAGGAATTTCCTTGGGGATGAGTTCAGCACTGTCTGGTTGCTGGTTAAGGACCCATTCGAACATGAGTGATGAATTAAACTTTACGTCAAAGTAACTGTGCAATATTTTTCACAAATAATAAATAAAATACTGGTACTTACATTGAGGTATAGACACTGCTACGCTGAAATAAAGAAAAACTTTTATTAAAACAAAATCAAAAACGTGAATTTAAAAAAAATCTTTATAATAATAATTTATTTATTTAAAAATCACAACTTCACCAAGAGGCGATGGAAAAGGTCAATTTAGAACAAAAAAAACAAAATCATTAGAATGACAACTGGAAACATGTTACATAGGCGTACTAAATGATTTTTAGAAGAATTATTATTTCCTTTTTCAGTTTACAAAACAAAAAAGTGAATTTCGCTATAATTGCCAATTTGGACGCGTACATCTTCCGAAATTGACATAGACAAAGGAAAAATATTCATTAATTGCAAATTAATCGACTTGTACAGTTATGTTTATATATAGAGAGACCAAGAAAACTATGTTATTTATAAGATGCGACATAGGGATTCCTGTACAAAACTGTCAAACGCGAGATAACTTTTTTTCCAAATAGCGTTCATAAAAAATAATAGTAGATTTGAAAAGGTCGTTGAAAAATAAGCTCGAATGCACCCACAATCTCTAAAATTTCCTCTGGTCGAACTCCATTTTCATACCACTTTCGAATACTTTCAACCGCATAGGAGATAGCCAGATGGGCAGAAGCACTTGAAAGTTAAACGTAAAGTGTAAGAAAATTGTGTACTTCTCTTTTAAATATATTAAATACATTTTTTTATTAAGCCCGAGCAAATTTAAGAGAATTAAGAGTGTATTATTCGAACTTATTTTTTAACAATCTTTTCAAATCTGTCATTTTTTTTTGTGAACGCTCTTTGGTAAAAAAGTTAGCTCGCGTTTGACAGTTTTGTACTGGAATCCCTATGTGGCATCTTATAAATAGCACAATGTATAATAAGCGATAGACAATTTGTAAGCTTTAAATAACAAAATGAACGTACATCTTGTGATATTCTGTGATTTTTTTTAGATGGGGAAATATCAAGGATTTCGCGAAGTGAGTAAAACTTTCAATTTACAAGATTGCTCTCACCTTTCTGGTAATACAATTTTTATAGGACGATTTTTCATGATTAAAACGTTAATTAAAAAGTTAAAAAGCTCCTCAAGAGCGCCTCTTCGAATGTAATAAATAAGTCTTTAACGTCAAAAATCTGGGAAAGATGAAAACCGACGACCAAGTCCTCGAAAATTAACGGATCCCTGATAAGAAATACAAATTTATAACTCCCTTTTCTCGTTCGAATGCCGTTCGTATTAGAATAATCTGAAACAGACCTTATCTACTAATGGCACCACTTTAATTTTCGGGATGTGTTTGATTTATTTTATAAAGGAATGCATGATTTATTCAACAGTTATTAATTTCATAATTTTGTTCAAATTTTGCTTTCCATATATTACAATTTTATCGTTTTGTAACGTTACATAATTTACAGGCTTCAATTCAACAATAGTGAGGAACAAAAGTGAGGAATTATTGTTCGAAAGCAAGGGTTAACGTTAATTGCTTGAGAACAATAATTCCACTCTTAGCTCGTAATACATATAACATTTTTTCTACAATCATTTGAATATATATTATAAGTAATAAAATTGATAAATTCATACTTCTTATTTCAAGTACCTGTCAAATACTTTATAAAATTTTAAACGTATAATTATTATTGTCAATAGAGACTTTTATCTTGTCTCAAATTTCTGACGTATCCGTATCCGTAACGAACTGCGCATGTGTAGACGCGTTACGTCTCAGCCGATACGATGCGTTGAACGTATTGTTACGTACCCTACTCCGTATACTTAAACGTATCCGTATCCCGACCAAAGTCAGTATACAGTGTTATTAATGCTATATTACATCATCTTCCTCGTCTTGCAGCATTATTTAATATCGCCCCCAATTCACGTTTTACAAAAATATGAAAAGGTAAAATAAAAAAATACAATTAAAAACAGAACAAAGCGATACGTTTTCTGCTAAAAAGGTTTTCTTGACAATTTATTTACGTCAACGTAATTCCAATACGGATACGGATACGTGTAAAAACTTAGGACAAGCTAAAAGTGTCTAATACCGTCAATGTACTTCTTCTTATTCTACAATTAGAAAGGCCTCATCTAGCTGGGCCATCCGGCCAGTATATGCAAAATATTCAGTACGTGGCACAACAATTAAGCACGAAAACACAAAAAAAATTAATACGGTAACATCGCAATCACACTAATTAATTATTTAGATAGTAAATGATTTTCATAAGACAAAAACACTCCCTAGCCAGGTTGCTCTATGATGTCACTGTCAATACAATTATGTTTGTAGTATCGGTTGTTATGGGCAACGAGCGTTTTGAAATTTTTTACGCTCGGCGAGCGTAAAGTAACTCTCCTCAAGAAACGTCAACTTTTCTTTGTAAATAGCAAGCGAAAAAGCCTACTTTTTAATGTGATTGTAGAAAAAATCATTTTGGCACTTGAGTAGGTACAGTCTAGCTATACAAGGTGGGGTACATAAACAACCGATTAGAAATATTTCTTGAACTTTGGGAGTCTGAAAAGTGGACATTGATTTGCAAAATAATCTGAAGATGAAATATTTCAGTTAGCTGAGCTGTTAACTGATTAACTGGGCACAATTCAAAGATTATTCGGATCGGTATCTAATGAAGTAACTCTTTCCATAATCCCATAGATAGCCATAGCCATAGACGTAGTTTAAAATTCAAACAAGTCAAATAATCTCCATCCCCTCCAATGTATTTTAGCCTTAGACTAGAGTCGAAAATATTGTACATTGGAGGCGATGGAGGTTATTCGACTTCATAACTTCATAATTGTGGTTGTAAGTGGGCGGAGGTCATGGCTATATTAAAAATGCAATAGAAATAGCGTTATATTTGGCCACTATCATTGAAATATTTAAATATCTACCGGACGGCGAGTAGCCAGTCCTTTTTCCTTACCAACATGTGATTCTCGTCGAGAACCTGTAGCACCGATCACCGCTGAAAGGCAAATTTTTACATTTAATGTGCGACGGATAATCTCCGTTGGTGAGGATCAGTATACACTGATATTGGTCAAATATTTCAATTCTTCTCTCCTATAAATAGAAATTAGGAACACACTATTAATATGTAAATTCTTTCTCGAAGCGGAGCATGTGAACAGGAAAGGAATATACAACGTATGTCGATTGCTCATCGCATAGTTCAATAATTTAATAGCGAGTAGTTAGAATAAGCTTTCTTTCTCCTGTGAACCATCAACCGATAAGGTTAAATTTTAATTATTGTGAAAAAAAACTTTTTTTTCCTAAAGTGCATTCAATGTGAATGGTAAGTTGCATTTACGTATTTGCTTTCCATTTCTGATTTTTGCTTTTATATTTTTCCCTCCTAGTGATAAGCGCCAGATATCTTGTTCTTTTTCTTTTTCTAGTATTTCTTATACAGTTGATAAAAGGTTCACATGTATATAATTGAAGTCTTTAAAATATGTATATATAGTTAATTAATTAATTCAATCTAATTACCAACCAAGAATATTATATTTCCGGAGTACATTTTTTTCATTACATTTTTTTTATCGCCTTCTGTGATTGAAATAAGTAGTAAAATTGAGTTTTTATGTTACTTAGATATTGTTTCTTTGATTTCTTTGATGAATGGAAATAAATAAGATTTCCTCAATAATATCATATCACATTTCTTTATTGCTTCTTTTGTTTTTTTAATAGTAAAATACAGGATATTTTTTTATGAACCACGTTCTTAAATGAATTTCTTAAACAATTGTAAACCGAATAACTGTAGATATCCTGAAATTTACATAAAAAAAAGAATGTAACTATTGCTGATACAATGTATCTTTCTTAGCACTTAGTATCTGCGACTTAGTACCTGAGACTTTGTACCTGGAAGTTTGTACCTGGAACTTAGTATCTGAGACTTTGTACCTGGAAATTTGTACCTGGAACTTAGTATCTGAGACTTTGTACCTGGAAGTTTGTACCTGGAGCTTAGTACCTGAAACTTTGTACCTGAGACGTTGTACCTGCTAATTTTCCGGACGAAGTTAATGTCACTGCTCATTCTTGAGGCACTATAAAAAGTTGAAAATCATGCTAATTGCTTAATACCATTTTTCTATTCACTAAAAAATATCTGTGGTGGAAAAATGAATAAATCGGATCTACGAATTTTTAAGGCAAAACAAATTTTATTACAATTTTTCCATTCGTCGCAAAATAGGGGCAAGAAAGGCCGAAGAAATGTCGCCGCCGCAGCCGCACTATTTAAATGCAGATAATGCTTCCATCGCATGACCCAATCCCGTCAAAAGAACTCATTTAACGTAGTGAATAGCTGGGAGGAAGTTAATCTGGCCCAGATTCAGATAAGAAACCGATGGGAATAAATTCTCGAGTGAATTTCTTATATATCCAGAAAACGTATATATATCTCCATAACGTGTTTTTGAAACCGCGCGCTGTACTTTGGATGTGTGAAAAACCTCTTGAGACGTCCTCCAAAAACACTTTAAGGATATCGGATTTACTTTTTTTTTGATTAGCAAATATTCGACCGATATTTTCCTGGTAAAGTTTTTTATCAAACTAATTTTTTTAGTCGCGTTATGTGATTTTTGGTCAACGCATAATCGTCACCGCGTATCATAGGCGTACAATTTAATGTTTAAAGCGGGTTCATTTATTTGTAAAAATTTTCATCCACCATGGGCTTACATTTTATATGTCATGATAAAAATATTAAGGGGATTCCATTTTTTTGTTAAAATACCACTTTCCATGGGAGTACAATAAAATTTTTATGAGGGATCAATTTATTTGTAGAAATTTCTATATCATGGGCGTACGATGCAAGTTTTACAAGGAATTCAGCTATTAGCAAAAATCTACCTTTACCATGGGTGTATAATTAAACTTTTATAAAAGATTATTTATTTGTGGAAATGCAACGACCTCCCAAGGGATAGTCCAGTAACTGAAGACCTGAAAATAGGCAAACTTATCAATATATTTGTCCAATAATTTTTTTTGGCTTGATTTGTAGGTTTTGACAGGTACTTCAAAGGGAGAAAAAGTTCTCCAAGATTGCCCCTTAGCTAAAGGTCTAAAATGGCCCCTAGCGCCCCCCAAAAAACGGTTTCCCACCATTATCTCCCGAAATATGCAATTTGGACAATTTTTGTTCAGGTAAAAAGTGAAGGTCGTTAAATTATCTACAAAAATGGTCGCTATCATTTTTTTCCAGAATGCAATAGTTTTCGAGATAATCGCATCCAAACGTCCCAGCAGCAGCTGCACTACCTCTATAAATGCTACCGTCTATAAAATTAACTTGTAAACCGGCAGACAAAAATTAATATTTTTCGATGATTTAAAGTTCATTGTAATGGGAATATCCGTAAGTATCAATATGTGTACCTTAAACCCCGTTCTCGCCCGTCGAGGACATTGCAAAAAGTGGTCAATGTTATTTTTCCCCAATATTTTGGCCTCTTCCATTAAATCATTAACATTTTATTTATTTTAAATTGTTTATTATCTCTTGTTTTTTCAAATGGGGTCTGGGGAGAAAAAAGATAAAAAGTTTATTTGATTATTTGCATTTTTCGGTCGTTTTCGGAGTTCTCACAAATCTTGTAAGCAAGCGAAAATAAAGAACTAATGTTCAAATTAAAATTAAATTTACATTAAATGGTATTGGATACATTATTGACCCTGAATTGGATTGTACTGTTTGTAATATTCATGAAAAGGAAACTATTTTCCACTTACTGTTTGATTGTCCGATTTATACAACAATGAAACGGAATATCCCTTGCCTTGAAAATCTGAACTCTCTGCTTCATGCCTTAAATAAAATCACTATTTTTGAGGCTAGGAAAATTGCGGAATACATTTGGAATATATTGAAATTACGCCAATTTGTCTTAAATGAATAATGTTTTGTGTGTAGTTGTTAAGATTCGCTTAACCTTTCCCATTTTAAAAATACTTTTTTTTATATATAGAATTATATTGTACCTTGCTGTAACATTGTTTCAGAAGCAATAAAATCATTATTATTATTATTAATGGCGCGAAACCGTTTTTTGGGGGGCGTTAGGGGCCATTTTGGACCTGTCAAGACCTACAAATCAAGCCAAAAAAAATTATTGGACAAATATATTGATGGGTTTGCCCATTCAGTTACTGGACTAGTACAATTAAAGTTTCATATAAGGTCAAGATATTTGTAAAAACTTTGATATCATGGGATTAATTTGTAACAATATCCAGTTACCATAGGCGGGTGATACATTTTTTGAAAGGGGCTCATTCGTTTGTGTTTTTACTTTTGTCGATAGCCCCCTTAACTGTTAATTTTTTTAAATAATTGCAGATATAACAAAAATCCTAGCATTTAATACGTTTGTTATAGAAACTTTTTACCTGAAGAAGACCGAAAACCAACATTTGCAATAACATAATGTCATCTGAAAACCTCTTACGACTCTAACATCAAAACAATTTTGCAATTTCCATGTTGCTGTATTTTAGATATTTCGACACAAAACAGTTTTCCACACTTGACGTATTAGCGGAAATTTCATTAAGCGGATTCCAGAAAGACCGAGTAGAGCATCTTGAAGGTCATCCAAAAGCCAAACTGCTTTCTGGTCCATGTTTAATTAATTAATAATTATTCTGGATTGAAATTGAATTACGGACCTAATCGCTCGGCTGGGCTCACTGTATTAATTAAAATTAAACTGTCTGACATATTTCACTCATAAAAGCCAGTAGCGGCACATAAAAACAATATTTTATAACCTATAACTAATTTTTGTTTTAAAACATACTTTTCATTGACCGTCAAACTTAAGATTGAGTTAGCACGCATGTTGTGATTTAATATTTTAAATTTCTCACGTCAAACACTCCCCCCTTGATTATGTGCCACTTAGCGGATACGGTAATCCGTCATTGTCGCTGCGCCGTCGTTCCTGAGCAGTAGCGTCGCATGCGCAGAGCAACAAGCAGAACAATAGAACCAATATAACCGTGTGCATGTGATAATGGCTGCGTGTGGAATGAGCAACGTGGTTCTGCCAGCTTCCTACCAATAACTCGATTCAATAAATGTGGTTAAGTGGTTATTATATATCCTGGAGGAAGTTTATACGTTTATTTATTATTCTTTGTTTGAAAAGCATTAAATTGCGAAACAACGCGTCAATAAGTTTCCTCCTCTATCCTGGCAGATTCATCAAGATTAACGATATGGTACCTGGTGATAGAGGGCTAGTCACTCTTGAAAGTAGTGGATAGAAATCACTGAGGTATGCAGATGACAGAGTGATTTCGGTCCAAGCACAGTCAGTCTCTCCAAATTAACAATTGTTGCTTTCACCAGCAGGAGAAAGTTGGAGAGTTTAAGACCCCTCATCCTTCAAGAAACTATCATCCAGCTGAAGGGGTTATTTTAGACTCGAAACTTACCTGAGACCATTAGGTGGCAAAAGTAAAAAAGGAAGCCGGGGCTACATTGATAATAGTCAGACGAGCACACCTGAAAACATGGGGGCTAAGTCCCAAAATATGATATTGGACATGCAACATTGTGGTGAAACCCAGGATCACATACGAAGCACGGGAAAACACTAAAAAACTACTTAGGATAAGCAGGAATCAAATAAGTCTGTTCACAGTGAGCCAACCGCTGAAGAACCCGTACAGATTGGTACAAGGGACTAAAGTTACGGAGTGGTTGTTGTGGAGCTAGGCCCGGAGCTAAAAGTACAAGAGGCTGATGCATAGCTGGCTAGCCAAAAAAAATGTATCTCTCTTACACCTTGAAATTTTTTTTATAGAGGCAGATTATCAAAAAGAAGTCATTATGTCCGTGATATATCATTATCTTTCAATTCAATTGATAGATTACCAAAAAAACAAATATTAATCATAACAAATACTTATATATTATATCGGTCGTTATCTTCATTTGTTATAATCATACCACTTGCGAGTATATTTAAATCAATCAATATGTGTGTGATATTATACAGGATGTCCTCAAACATTTTATACAAAATGGAGCGAGTGTATCTAACATTTCACAAAATGATTAGGTAATAGATCCATAATCGAATTATTTTTAATTATTGACTGACTGGATTGCAGGGAAAACAAATAAAGATGATTTTTTAATAATTAAAATTTTTTATAATCCCTAACTTTAGTTGCTTATAGTTCGTTAACGAAGGTAGTAAAGTAACAATTTCGTGTGAAGTACTATCATTATTTTTAGCATCAAGATTTTGAAACACCCTATGTATAAATCTAGTAAAATCTTTGCATATATTTCTGTGACCATCATTACTATATCTGAAGATAGAACTAACATTTGATTAGACTTATTTTCAAAATATATACGTAGACCAAAAAACTTCTTCACCCCAAAGGCAAACACCATCATCTTCCAAACTTGGAAATAGACGCCAAACATCGCAACATTCAGAATTTTAAATGTATCAACGCCTTCTTCCGGCATTTAAGCGCACATTCCGGTATTACACTCCATTTCACCCTTTCTAAAAGCATCCAAATTTTCTCTCAACTAAGACCTTTAATTTTTATTTACTCACCGAATACATTTAGTTCAGTCGATGGTCCTCTATTATAAAAAAAATACGTCTGCAGTCGATCTCAACAACATATTTCATCACATATACATG
This sequence comes from Galerucella calmariensis, assembly GCA_910591675.1. Taxonomy (NCBI): domain Eukaryota; kingdom Metazoa; phylum Arthropoda; class Insecta; order Coleoptera; family Chrysomelidae; genus Galerucella; species Galerucella calmariensis. The sequence continues at coordinate 14,330 of CAJUYG010003480.1, forward strand.
GTGCCGAATCGAAAACAAAACAGAAAAGAACAAAAAAAACAAAAAATTCTTCAGTAAATTGTTAAACTTGGTATTAGATGAAGTGTTATTATTTGAACTGTCACATAGTCCAATTCCTTATAAAATGATCTTCAAAATGATCTATCTTTGTCAATTCGTACTTCCTCCTCTGCCTCCCATAAAACCTCCATCATTACGTGCCAAAAATAATAGTTCTCCATGTCCATAATAAAACACCGATTAAGAACACTGGAAATCAGTAAAACCACTAAAACTCACGACAAATAATTTTTTTCAACTCTATGCACATGAATTTAAGATTCGAAGAAACAGAGAACTGACATAATAATTACGGAATGCATAGAGAAATAGTATTTATATACTTATAGTATTTATATACTTATTTCTCTATGACAAAATGTAAACAAATTTCCATTAAAAACCTCTTCACTAGGCAAGCGCCAATTCATTCGACTCTGCTCCTCTATTTCGGACCATGCGATCCGGAGCGTATGATTTTTATGAGATCAATAATATCGGATCACGGACCAAGAATATAACGACGACCGCCTCATGTGATCATTCGCCATAAATCTAGCTCATCGTTCAGGAATAGACGTCCTTTATCCTTAATCTGTGTATACAGCATTTGCGCTATTAGATAAAGAGAGCCGAAGCTTCCGACTTTCTATCTCTCTATTAGATGCTGATGGCATGTCTGTCTGACACTTCACTCTGTAGAGGATGTGAACAGGAAGATGAGACTGTCGAACACATTCTTTGTGAATGTCCGACACTCTCTCAATTTAGGTTTTCCGTATTCGGCGAGTACAGGCTAACACAAGCCAGCATGAGGGAGCTTACTTCCGGCGACGTTATCGCCTACTTCAAACAAGTAGGCTGGATGACGAGCCAGAAGGAAGCCTGAACCTCGGAAGGATGCACAATGGGCCAATTGTGGCCTAAGTGCTGTGGGGGTCACCCACCCTTCAAATTCTTACAGATACAGATAGATGCTGATGGATTCTGAGCTGGCTTGTTGCCTCTTTATGTAGTATCTCTATGTCCATGACCCACTTCAGAGTTATTCTATTATGTTTTGCAGGGTTGAGATTTTTTCTAGGCAGTTTAGATCTGATTTGGGGCTGGTGCTGCCTAAAATATTCTAAGAGTATAAGGATCTTCTATATATTATATTTTATGTTGTCCTCTAATTTGTTCTAATCACTTAAATTCTGTATATGGTGCAAAATAATTGACGACTATTTCCCTTTATCTTCAAAATTCCCACCGACTGACACTATTTTTAGTTCAAAATTTTGTAAGCCGTCGACTGGATTAAAATCCTTATGGAGATATATACATTCCTTGTAAACTATTGTTATAACGGACAAGTAATAAAGAACAAGTAAGACGCGGAATTAGGAGTAATTTAGTCCTCTATCAAGTGTTTGGTGAATGTAGGGACCCTCTGGAGAAATCAACTTAGGCTTTCTAATGTTGTCGGAGATTGTTAATTAGAAATTCGCGTGGTTATGAATTTGATTACGAATCTCGGAGAATTGGTGTAACAAGTAAAATTTCGATATTAGATTTGATAACATTCGACAACAAGATTTTGTAATGTATACTATAGCCAAAGAAATTTATTTTTTCATTTTTTTCTTCTACTTTTTCATCCTTTATCTCGTTAAAAATTGGTTTTTGGTCTTTGAAATGCCCAGGGGTGCTCTAATTTCACGATATATGTCGATGATCTTCTTGGATCAGCTCACGTACTGCATCGACATTTTCCTGGACGAATGCAGTTGTATGTGGACCTGTTCTAGTTGTAGCAGCTCCTTTTTTACTATTCTATTTTTCAGTAGGTTGCCTCCTTCTTTTAAAATGTCTACCACAACGCTGCTTCCTCCAGGGTTTTTTGCTATTTTTCATATTAGCTTTGATCTCCTCTATTTGCTGGTGCTATGGTTCTTCAATTAGGATTTCATCTGTAACACTAGGTATTTTTGCACTCCCGTCTTCATCATTTCCCCACATTTAGCGTTTCCTGGAAATTCTCCATACCAACGAAAAATTAACTGACATGGTTAGGTTAGGTTAGTTTTGTGGTGAGTGGGTTTATAAGGCACTCCACTGCGACTGGCAGGCACAAATTATATGCTCTGCTGTTTCATCATCTTCCAGACAAAGACGCTAAGTCGGATCTTCCGACAGTCCAAGTTTTAGCATATGATGATTCAGATGACAGTGGTCTATTAGACAACATAGATTATGCCTGCTATAGTCTAACATTTGTTTGGAGACATTCTTCGAAGTATGTATAAAAGCCTTTGTATGAACCAATCCTGGTAAATTATGCTCTGATATGGTGCTTCATTTCTGGAAACTTTTGCGTTAAGTTGACAAAACATGACAGTTAATTTTGACATTTGATATTCACAGGCGCCAACTATGTTGTTATATGCAACCCTCGTAAGAATAATATTAGAAATCCAATAAAACCGAGTACCGTCGATCTATATATCGCGCACTACTCCATTTACCTCGTTCTCTCCAACAAATGGCTGTAACGCCATATTTCTTGCGTCAAACGAATTAATTCCATTCGTACGGTATCACTTGAAATCTCCGACGGCCATTTGAAAACAAAAATGAAAAATGTCGGTATTTTTCATGTTTGTCAAAGTAATGTGTGACCCATAATTGAGTGGCTGGCGTGCCAGAAGCCAGGACGGAGTGAACTGTTGTCACCATATGTCCACGTGCAGGACCGGAGAGATTGCCAAATCAATATAGATTTTACTATTCTTCAAATATAGATCCACAAAGTGCACTTAAGAGCAAGTTGAAAGTTGTTGTTGTTTTTTGAAACTGTAGTAGCAGTCTTTGTTTGGCACCATTTCTTATTTATTTATATGAATATTAATAGAATTATGAACATTATTCACAAAATTTGGTTAAATTTTTTTGGAACTTTAGTTCTTTACGTCAGATCTGACCGTTACGTTACGTTACGTTATGTTGCGTTGCTTCGTTATGTGCCTTGCTTGCGTGCGTGAGCTCTCTCCTGAGTCTCTCTCTCGTTTACGAAGCAGCGATTCATATGCTTCGGCCGGGAATCGAACCCGGGCCGCTCGCGTGGAAGGCACTTTGACAATTCAAAGTGACGATATGAATAATAAGAAGCAATTTTCCGGTATTTTGCATCCTTAAGAAAAAAAAATGGTACTTAATCAGATAGATTATTTCGAGAATGAATGAAAAAGTGGAAATTCGTCAACCAGTGTGCAAAAAACATCAACCATCATTATTTTCTCCGGGTATATTTGTAATCTCACATTTTGGTATCCTCTGTGTCTTCTGATTTGATACATATGGTTAGTGACCTTCGAATCCGTACGATAAGAGCGCTTTTGACTATACTCTTAGAGTATTGCAGTAGACTTCTGGCTTCGTAATATTGTATAAAATTTCATTTAATTTTCTTTTTAACTAACAAAGTACGAGGACAATGTGAACTCGCGAAATTTTGGCGAAGATTTCAGTGTTTATTATTTTCCTAATCGTTTGGTGAACTTTTTTTTTGCTAAAATTAAAATGTTTCGTTAAAATAATGTAATAAAATTGTATTCTTTATACGGTCCTGTCCACTTTTAGTTCGTATTTTCATTCATACACTATTCAAGTCGATAAATTATGAAACAGTAGGATTTAACAAATATTTACTTGTGTGATTTATTACGCTCCAAATTTTAATATATAATGGAAACAATAATCAACAAATAAATGATTGTATTAGCAATAGCTGTACAAGCATTACCTGCATTTAAATGTTTGTTAACGTATAGTTGTAAAAACTGACGAATCTTTATTTCACCCGTGAGCAAATAACAAAACAATTATCGAAAATTCAAATGGATTTATCACTTTTTAGAAAGAAAAGGTAGTATATTATGCAACAATCATGTAATAACCATTACATGGGAGTTGCATACACTATTTTTTCTACGAAGGAATATAATTTGAAAGGAATATTTAAAAAAATGTTTTACCCGGCTACTCGAACCCGGCATGTACCCGTCGGCCATATCTCAGGAGTGGATTATAGCACAGGTTCCGGAAAAAAAAAGTCTATAACAAAAGTGGCCTCGAGAAACGCCTGGAAATTATTTTCAGAATTGTAGGTCCACCGCTAGAGGGCGTATTTGACAGTTAAAATTTTAAAAAGCAAAATTTTTCAAAATTTACTCAATTAAGGGGCATATTAAAAATTATAATCAAATTCCTCGATAAATTCTGCATGTTTTTAATACTACAAGTTTAGGTCTATCTCTCCAAATAAGGGGTGGGGGAGAGTGGAAACCTTGTTACGAAAAAAAGCCAGTAATTCGGGTTCAACTTGACCGATTTTAATAAACTTGATGTTGTTTGGAAGAGCTTTTGTTGAACAATCGAAAATTTGTAAATATGAAGTGATCTGATCAATAACATAAATGCTAGAGGGCGCTGTTTTATTTTTTTTTAAATATTGTGTTTCCTCCTAACAATTTTAGATGGAAGCATACAAATTGAAGTAGATCTTTAAAAAGTAGACTAAATTAGTAATTAAACACTGCGAACCGCAAGACGATATCTCTTTCCTATCCTGAGATATCGTAAGAAACAGGTAAATGGCGGGAATTGATCTTCCAACGTCTAGAAGGCTGGTGAAGTAAGTTGTGCTACATTTTTTCAATTAATAATCATGTTATATTTGTTTTCAAGCGACAGGTAGTAAATCAAAAGCAGCAAATATCAATAAAAACCGATATTTGTAAGTTCATTTATTTGGCCATCGAGGTCTCCAGACCTAACTTGCTTAGATTTTCATTTGTGGGGGCAAGTTAAAGATCTCGTTTATGCCGATAGACCCGCAACACGAGCTGACATGGTTGAAAGGATACGACAGACAATACGAAGTTTTTCAAGGGAACACATTGAAGCTGCTGTTTTCTCTACCCGTCAGCGATTGATTTCATGCATTGAAAATGATGGACGACATTTCAGGACATCTAGGGCGGCACTAATTACGTACCTAGTTATTTATTAAAGGTTCCAATTGTTCGATTTATCACATTATTTTAAAATTCGTTCTCATTGTTAGTAGCGACAGCATTACATTTAGGTATTCTAGTGGCAACCATAACATTAGTGCGATAACAGTTTAAATTACTGCAGACAAATGTAAGATCTTTCCATTCAGGCTAAATTTAATAATTTCTGTTAACGCGAACCAGCCTTCTAGACGTTGGAAGAACAATTCCAGCAATTTACCTGTTTCGTACGGTATCTCTGGATAGAAAAGAGACATCGCCTTGCTGTTTGCAGTGTTTTATTACTAATTCAGTCTACTTTTTGAAGACCTTCTTCAATTAGTATGCTTCCATTTAAAATTGTTACGAGAAAACACAATATGTAAAAAAAATAAAACAGCGCCCTCTAGCATTTATGTTATTAATCAGATTGCTTTATATTTACAAATATTCGATTGTTCAAAAAAAGCTGTTCCAAACAACATTAAGTTTATTAAAATCGGTCAAGCAGAACCGGAATTACAGGCGTTTTTTCGTAACAAGGTTCCCACTCTCCCCCACCCATTATTTGGAGAGATAGACTTAAACTTGTCAAATTAAAAATATGCAGAATTTGTCGAGGAATTTGATTATAATATTTAATAAGCTCCTTAATTGAGGAAATTTTGAAAAATTTTGCTTTTAAAATTTTTAACTGTCAAATACGCCCTCTAACGGTGGACCTACAATGTTGAAAATAATTTCCAGGCGTTTCTCGAGGCCACTTTTGTTATAAAAAAAATTATCCGAACATGTGCTATAATCCACTCCTGAGATATGGCCGACGGCCGTTCTTAGTTGGCCACCCAGTACAGATCGGAAACAACCTTATGCGGCACCTTTTTTAATTACCTATCGTTTTTCTCATAAGATTGTGCAAAATTTTGATAATTATTAGTTATGAAATATTAATTAAAAAATAAAAAAGAAGAAAAATACTGGAACTTTGAAATTGAGGGAATTTGAGCCGACGACTTTAGAAAGCACACCAAGTAGGTAATCTGTGATGCACACACGTTCACATTGCGCCACAAAACATACATACAATAGCTAGTTTAGGACATCAAGCAGAAAGGTGAGCGATTTTTTCTAATTTAATTTAATAATTTATCAAAAAACTCGTTTTACTGTTTTAGCTTAACTCAAAAATTACCAGCAGGGCGATCATTTATATGTCATGATTCTAGAGAATGACCAGATATTTTAAAACATATTTTTCTTCATCAGTTGGTAATAGTTAAACTATTTTTTTAAATATACAGAGTGATTTTTAATTATCATCTCAAATATTCCCTCTATATCTAAATTTCATATAATCCAAAAAGAAACAAGGAAATATTTTAAAAGTAAATCAAAACTAAAACACTTACATTTGAACCTCATGACGTAGGCTCCATCCCAATACCATTTGAACTGCACCATTCTTTCCATTATACAGCACTTTTTAAAAGCCCTAAACGGAAATAATCGAACCATTTCCATATACCGACCGGCGGTTGCCACCACATTTACCACAGACCTTACAAGTATACATCACATAAATTTCCCTATGATACAGCTTCTAAGTCCACTACTACAGCAACTTCTAGCCAGTAGATACCTGTGTTTATTTATAGTAATTGAGTTGAAAAAAACAAAGACTCAAAAACTTCGAGTCCTTATTGTACCCAAGGAAAAATATGTGATCTGATATATTCTGTTCCAAACACACACATACATTTGAAAATAAGTGTAACCACAAAAAAAATTTCAGTTAAAAAAGTAAATTAATAATGTACCTATCAGTTAAAAAATTGTGCCCGTGGGTTGGGCTATCTATCGGGCGCGTCCCCAGGTGGCGGATAG
>CAJUYG010003481.1:1785-21286 GCA_910591675.1 Galerucella calmariensis
GTAACATTGTGACACTTACTTATCTCTGTCCATAATAGAAGTGTGGCAAATAATAAATATTCATGTTTTTGGATTAAAACAAATAAAGTACACAATTGTAAGAAACCTTTTTTCCTAGTATATATTATATTAATAATTTTAAAATGTACATTAAAAAATAATATTCATAATACCACAAACATATTTAAGGTGTGCGTCTTGGTTTTTTACAGGAACTCTGAAATATCTAGTTAGTTTATAATTGAAAAATGGCAACATTGACATTATTAAGTGAGTTAAAAGTAGATAGCTGTACACTAATTACAGTGTCTTATTTCCCAGTTTTCTACCTTGTACCTACTTACAATACGTGCCGCTAAGCACTACAATCGATCCACTGCAAAATGGCGTCATATAAAACCATCAATCTGGGGGGACATATTGGGGGACATGAAAAAAATTAATAGTAGTTAGCTATTAACAGTAGGTCATTGAATATTCATTGAAATAATGGTTTATAAAGTGAAAAATGGACAAAACATCATCAATTATTGTAATTTAAGGTATAATCAATATTCTTATATAAGTCAAAGTGATTGATGTATTGCCGAAAATTTGATAATGTTTACATTTTCTTCAAATATTATGACGTACATTATTCACCAAAGAATAATAGGTGTTGATATACAGGGTGGACCGGATTTAATTGACGTATACAGAGATCTCGTTAACCGTCATGGATACAATATCGATTAAATGGAGAACATTTTGGTACATTGTTGGGGAATTGAATGGTTCAAAAAAATTCTAAATATCTCGGCTTGTTCTGGAGATATTCGAAAATAGTATCATCTGTTTTTTAAATGTGTGTTATTAGAAAATATATCAAAAAAATCATACTCAACTTTTTTCAATAATTTCTATAACTCACAATATCAAAAATTTCATAACTACGTTTCGTCACTCACAACTTCATTGTTTTACCGGTCCTAGATTTTTTATTGCATTCTTTTCAGGTTCTGTGGTCCATCCTATATATACTATCCTGTAATTTTTTGTTTGAAATAATTTTTCTTCCATTAGTCTTCCCTTATTTATCCTGGAATATTGAAACAGAAATTGAGGATATAATTGTAAACATTGTTGGGATTACTCCCTAACATTTAGAAATCATTGGACTTCAAGCTATTTGACTGACTGTAACGTCCACTCGTTGGCTCTAATCGAGCCCTAAATGCTTGTGCTTTTTTGATTGTGGCTAATTTTAAAATGAAAAACAATCAAAATTACGAAAATATCTCGAAAAACGTGCAGAAAATATTGTAATATCCGATAAACATCTGGTTGTTGAAGGATTATTGTAGGTATTCCAACACTCCATATACTTTTTAAAACAAATATTCCATATTCGCGCTTCCCAATCTTCCAACAAAAATAATCTGCTACAACTCTGCTGTTGTATACCTATGTCTATTTTTTATTAGAAAGTAAGGACTTGAATTGGGGAAAAACTCATTTAACAAACATCATCTAAACTTGTCTATTTGTAACGGAATCCTTGCCAATTGAATGCCCTAATCAGCAGAGTAATTGGCCTGAAACGGATCATTTGGATAAAAAACAAATAAAAGGTTATACTCAGTTTACGATAAATTACTTTTGTAAATCCCTGCCTTGGGTCGGGATTAATTCATTGGTGTTCAAATAGAGTTCGATGCTCTATATTTTTTTATTTAGATTCAATGCTCCTTTAAAAAGAACTTTCTACAAAGTTTACCTCCAAAATTATGGCTCCGATTTGTGAGAATTACCCATAAAATAGGCCTTTCCAGTAGATGCTTGAATCTCGAAGAAAATATGTTAAAATGAAAGCTTACTGATAATGTTTCACCAACTACTACTGTGCTTCGAATATAAATGTCACAAAGTTTAATACACTCCTTTGACCCTGGTGCAAGTGACGGTCCGAAATTATGTTGGCAGTATTTGTCAGAGTGGCTGGCCAATTGCTGCTACGGCTGGGGCCAAAACATCCAACGGAGAAGAACCTCAACTGACAATTTATATTGTTATTTGTGCAAGTTTGTACGAACCACTATTCGAACGTTTCAGAAACACGAAAGCGAAACAAAAACAAAAAGTTAGAACGTGTCGCGGGACACACGGTAGGAACTTCAGTTCCTTTCAAGCAAAAATTATGTAATACATCTGACGTTATAGATAAACAATTGCATGTTCATCGGTGGTCGAGTAGTAAGCAAACCAGACTCTCACGCGGTAGACCCAGGTTCGATTCCTCAAACTTCTTCCTCGTGCGATATGGCCATCATATCCACACTAGTTGCACAAACTACTATTTCTATCAAAATATGCCCTTTAACATTTAAAAACCACCTGCCAAATGTCAAATCAATGTATCCATCCATTTTAAAGTTATCGAATTAAAACATTCCAGTTTTCAAAATTTTTACACCCTGTATTTCGAAAAGTAAATGTGCTAGACCTCTTAATCCTCATATCATTTTGTCCAATTTTTTTGTCCAAACGTTGTACTTATCCTCAACGTTAGAGATGCTTACACCATTTTTTGCGCGATCGTATTGAAATAAATTCCGAATAAAATAATTTGAATTTCTTCGAAATTAACGAAATGTCAAAAGTCACATTCATACTTCTTGATCAGCTCAAAATATATTTTGCATTTTGGTGAAATTGTTTATTTATTTATTACTTGTCGACGACTGAACGGTAAGTAAATCACTTACCGACGTGTCAAACTTAGAAACCAGTAAACACAACCTACCGTCCTGACAACCGATGCTATAAATAAACAAAAAAGATCAATCGCGCAAAAAAATTATGGAAATAATAGTAAGAATTTATCCGAACAAATTCAAGTAGATCACCAGTACTGCGAATACCAGCTTTGCATATAATTTTAATGTAGCATCGGTGGTTCAGTGGTAGAATGATCGCCTGCCACGCGGGCGGCCCGGTTTCGATTCCCGGCTGAAGCATATGAATCGCTGCTCAGGACTCAGGGAGAGCACACGCACGCAAGCAAGGCACATAACGAAGCAACGTAACATAATTTAACGTAACGGTCAGATCTTTTGCGTCGCGACCCTCGGTCGCTCAAACCTAACCTGAAGTGAAGAACTAAAGTTCCAATAATCCAAACAATAACAATAACAAAGAGATTGTCAATTTCGAGGTTAGATGGGATGTCAAAATTCGAAAACCAGGGAAGTCAACCTTACAAGTAACACGGAAATCACGGTCTGTCGTTTTCATAGTCGTAGGCTTTTTGACGTAACCCATGGACGTAACGATGGAGGGAAAAGTGACATCACGTTCAAAGTGCTCGCTTGCTTCCCACACTTTTGATCAATTTTTTAGGATAGAAATCCACATAAAAATAAGAAAATGCAGAAACAAATTTTTATAAAATACTTCATTCCAAACCAATGAGAAAATTAAAATACTTATTCTTCGACTGTACATACCTAATTAATAGCGAGCTCAACTTTCTTTGGACCATATAGTTTTCGAATTTAATGTAAAATATGTCGAAAAAACTGACACACAAAAAATTAAACCAAATTCACCCTTTATCTTTCCCACATTAAGCTTGTTAAATCAGCCTGTACTAAAATTCATATATTTCCATTTTAGGTAAGCTCTTATCATCTAGTTTTATCTTACAAGAATTGCGATGTGGTTGGTAAGTTTCAATTTACATATTTCACGTTAATATCTTAAATAATTGCTCACAACACTCAAAAAGTTTCCCTCAAGAAATCTATAAAAAACTAATCAGCAGAAAAAAAAACATAACACAAAATATTTTAATAGTAATCTTTGAAAACTTGTCGGTGAAACTTCATTCATTAGTTATGCAAGTTCTTAATTTTAGTATATTCCCCGTGGAATATAACTCTTCAAAATTACCACGGTTATATCATAAGAATTATAAATTTTTTACGTTGGGTATAAACTTTTTATACATATAGGGAAGTGTTTTAACTGTAATGAATCTATTGAACTGAACTTTCAACCCTAATATAAGCGTAAAATTAACATCAGCCTGCGAGAGGGAGGATAAAATGTTTCTCATGTGAGTAAATCGTAATCCTTTTCCGATACCACTTTGTATAAATCTGAATATTTATTGATAAATTAATTTTCATAGGATGATCAGAGTTGGGCTCGAAGGACCATATCAATATTTTACTGAGCAGACATTGATATCGTAATAAAAAAAATCAAACGACTAGGTACATGGTATTAATCGCTTTTGTATGTAATCCTTAAAGTCAGCTATAGCTCTAAAACGTACGTATACACACTAGAAATTCTCATGCGGTGGTAGAGTTCTGCATGAGAAAATTAAGATTACGCAAACACTGGAAGTTACATTATTTGCTAATTTCTTGTTCGTACTTACAAAGTTACAAACTTTGTTTGGTGACATAAATACAGTTACGGCGTTTGCCGTTGCCCAAGTCGTTCTCTATTCCCTTCACTCACTGAGACAAATTCTCACTATTTATTCAATAACCATCAAAAAGGTTAGATATTCATACATTTTCGTTTAACCTCTGAAATTAAAATGATATAGGATTTTTCGATGAAAAGACGATGATGTGATTTTTAGTTACTTTCCTGCTTATCAGAATAAATATTAATTCACCAATCGTGAATACAATTTATCCTTAACAGCCAGGGCAATTTACAGCTAAGGGGTTGGCAAAACTTCAAGACGTTGTCAGATCAACTGATGAAATTTCCCAGTTTGTTTTGACGTTTATTGACATGCGATCATCGTCTAATATTTACAAGTTTTTTTGGTGCTTTGAAATTCATTGTTTCTTTAAGATTAAAAAAGGAAGAAGATTATTCAAGCAGTGTGTAGTTAATAAAATGCCTAAGAAGCTGAACAGTAAATGTAAAGAGATGGTTACATCTTTGTTAAGCTTTTTTGAACAAGAATGTCGAAATGGGGGGCCGCTTCTCCCACTTACTGCTGTAGGAGACGTAAGTAATAGTATTCGCCATTTGTATTCATTATTATCAAGAACTGTCGATTTAAAATAAGATTTAATTTTTGTTAGTTTTCGTTGAGTAAAGAAAAAAAAACTACAGCTTGGCAACATCACAATATTTTGTTTCGCAACGTCTTCGTCTTCTTATCAACAGTAAGAACACAAGAGCTTTTTTTTATCGGATAAGTTTCTCCAATCACTGCCAATCACACTATTACAAGAAAAACTGACATGATAAAATTTATCTAATGTCAGTTTTTCGAGCAAATTTGGTGATTGGCAAAACTTTGAGTTGAAGAGAAATTTATCTGATAAAAGAAAAGCTCGAGTTTTTTTTGGCAAGATAAATTAAAGACAGAATGACAGTTTTTGCAGTTTTGCTAACACTTAATTGCTGTGAAATTATAAGTAACCAAACTTGCGACTCATTGTTATTGTGTAAAAGTGACGTCCACTTACTAGATATTGAGGAAGAGGAGTTTTTATCCGATAAAAAAGGATGCAACTTTTTTATCGATGTCAAAGTGACAATAACATTTCCAGGTATATGACATTTTAACATTGGTGTTAATTTATCAACAGTAAAACACAAGAGCTTTTTTTTATCGGATAAATTTACGAAACAGTTTTGCCAATCACTAATTTTATATAATGTCGGTTTTTCGAGCAAATTTAGTGATTGGAAAAACTTTGAGTTGAAGAGAAATTTATCTGATAAAAGAAAAGCTCGAGTGTTTTTTGGCAAGATAAATTAACGACAGAATATTGAAATTATAAGTACCTAACCAAACTTGCGACTCATTGTCATTGTGTAAAAGTGACGTCCGCTTACTAGGTATTGAGGAAGAGGAGTTTTTATCGCGATAAAAAGGATGCACCTTTTTTATTGATGTCAAAGTGACAATAACATTTCCAGGTATATGACATTTTAACATTGGAGTTAATTTATCGTAAATAAACTATACAACGGGTATCATATTGTAGGTCACTTCTTGGTTGAAAATAATAAAACGATGTGATGAAAACCAGAAGTTCAGAGAAAAATGTAAGTATATCCACTTTCTAGTAATGTTCATTTTGTTCGTTCATACCCCGTATGATATTTAATACGTCTGCTGTTCAATGGTAAGCTAAATAAAAATATGGTAAGCACTGGAATATGGTTTTCAATTCTTTCGAGAGAAAAAGATGCATCCAATTCTCGATGCGAATATCGTTCCATTTCCATGTATAGTAGCTTTAAATTTATAGAAAATTGAATTCTTAGCTCCAACCCAGGAACGATGAAACGTTACGTTTCAATATTTTATTTTATATTCCTTGATATCATCAATGTATCCCATATGTCAAGCTTTTAATATGCCTTTCTCGGAAATATCGACAATGGGTACACATATATTTCTATGAAGCTTTTATAGAATAACATTTTGTAGGTGTGTAATATATTACCATGAGCATGCGGAAGTTGTAGGTGTCTGTTTCTAGTTATAACCTTTATTTCAATATTTCCAAAAAGCACTTTTTTCTCCTTTAACTGGAGGCCGTCCTTAATAAACTTCATACTGATAGAGCTGAGTGGTAGACAGAATTGTCTTCCAAAGAGACTTCTAGAAATAAATTAACCTCATAAAGATGTTATAGAACACCTATGGTACAGTTGAGGCTGAGCACGCTGCATGTGCATGACGCAACACCATGACTGACTGACAGATGATCAACTTAGATTTCAAATAGAAGTGAAATATGTACACCATTGAATATAGAATTTGACCTGGCACTAAATTTCCGATCTAATTTCTCATACTTATGATTATAAAATTACAAAATGCTGACAGATTCCGGTGGATCTTCAAGCGCCATCTTGAGAAAACGTTTTTGACCGATATCTCGAAGACAACATACGACAAAATTATAGCCTTGTTAAATCACTGAAAACGATTTGTTCCATATAATCAAAACAATTACAATTCTGACCTCATTTACTTTTAATTCTCGCCTGACTTCCTGCAATGAATTGACTGAAAGAGAGATAAATTTCATCGTTTGTAGTTGAGGTGATTCATTGAATAAGTTTACTAGAAAACGTGTTGGAGATAAGTTTATTTTTATTGAAGTTTCGATGTTCGATCTAAGAATGTTATTTTAAACCACAATTAAAACTTTTTTTACAACAATAGTAATGGAGCTCGCTCCTTAGAGTAGATATTTGAACGAATCACGTGAAGATCGTGTGAAAGTAATGATTTTGAGCCCAAATAGACATAAACTACTCATGCAAGAAGAAATATTGTTTATCCCACTTCTATATTTTGGTCTAGAGCTTCCAGGCTTCTGAGAGCGTATTTTATCTGTCCTGGAGCTAGGTCTGTAGCCTAATCAGGATCTTAGTAAACCTGTTCCAGGTAATTGAATGGAGATAAAACGCTTAATGAGAATTATCGACCTACATAGTACATGACCCACTCCACACATGTCAAAATTTTTCGAAATACTGTTGAAATCTAGGCTTATGGTACAACTCACCAATTTTTGCAGAAAGTTCCGAATGAGATTCAGCATCTGTTGCTATTGTGATGTCATCAGCGTATACTAAGGTGTAACTGACTCTTGTGTATACCGGACCCAAAGCAGAGCCTTGTGGGACTCCATGACCAACATTACGTAGTTCAGATTTGCTATTAGTAATCTTCACCAGAATGTTCCTCTTGTTTAAGTAAAATAGTAGCTAATTTAGAGATCCGAGACTCTATTTATCAGACCTGAACCATTTTTTGGTATTGCGGAAAGCACTGCTAGGTCAGCGATACCTACCTGGGTGGAGAGGAAAACCTACACGTACTGGGCAGATATACCGGGGCTCTCTCACGCAAAGGCGTTCATACACTACCCTTCGAGTACAGAAAATAAGCAGATCCTGAAATGGAGTGGGAAGAAAATACGCTTTCTGTCGGGACTGCTTACAGGACATTGTCAATTAACTTACCACCTGAAGAGGATGATTCTGATTCAGACCTTGGACTGTCGGCTCTGTTATTTTGAGGACGAAACTGCCGAACACATACCATGCTCATGCACAGCTTTGGACGGGGTAAGGTATAATATATTTGGATTTAGTACCTTAGACCATTACCAAATACAACCATGGACTTCGTCAGAACCACAGGCTTGTGGGGAGACTTGTAATCGCAATAGACCTAACGAAGGTCGCAGTGGAGGTGGCGAGCCTAACCTAACCTAGGAGTACCTCTCCAAATTCTAATATAATTTTGCTTCTACCATTGAAATTTTAATACAATCATGAGCTTTGGAGATATTTTTTTTCGTTTTCACTCGGCCACCCTGTATGTAGAAAGTATTTCATTAGAATGGCTACCAATATTATCGATACAATTTGTTGGTATTGATGAGACTCTAAAACAACATCGTCTCAATTGTCGTGGGAGGATTGTATTCATTTAAGTAGATTCATTTTTGTGGAAAATGTCTCGACAAAAATGAAAAATTTTGTCTCCTGTCTCGATATGCAACTCTCAATCACGTACTGCTTTAAGGAGTCGATTTTGAATGCCAAATCTTTAAATACACTTCTACATAAAATTGGATTGTTGAGTTTAACGATTCCCCCGAAAAACCTTGATCTTTTTCACTTCTTCTTATTTTAAAAACATTTTGTTGCCTCTAATTGGTGTATATTTTCCTTTTTTCTTGGAACAAATCGCATGAAACAGCGGTATTTTTTCAGCTTGTAGGTACAAAAGGTCTCTAGAGGAGCTTTCCTTTAATATTTCGAGGACACACATTTAATCCAGATAATTACCTGTCTTGAAGTGGATTTATTCAGCGACGTTGTTGCGTGGAGTGATATATTGGGTGATTTTATTAATGTCAGACTAAACCAACTTTCGAAGCAACTGCTTACGCATTTGTCCATTCACATCTCACGGCATTTTATAATCACAGTGACTGTGACAAATCAATGTTCCATCACCAGGGTGTTTTACATTTAAAACTATCTCAAAATATCCTTAACTGATTCGTGAGAAGGGGGTTGACTTAGTTCCGATGTGATCATTACACTGAAGCAATTTTGAAACGCGGTTAGTACTTAGATGGGTGACCACTTTGGAAATACCTCCGCAGACTCACTATGGAGAGAAGTATATAACATACTAATGAAATCTTAAGCATCCCAAGTTGTCGAACGTGTATATTAGTTTTGAAGTTTGAGTACTGCTGAAATTTCCCCTTATCGCTATAACTTCATAATCGGAAATTGGTTAATCAAGAGCGGCCCGACTATATGCCGTCTTTCGGACATGATGTAAAACCGAGGTGCCGCGTCCATGGATGTTGGGCTAGATGAAGAACCCCACTTCTGGTGGGAACACTAAGGGGTAGTGTGCACCCGGTGATAGCGATTGAAACGTTAACTTTGTTGGTTATCATTTCAGATAATAAAAATGAACAATAGTCACTTCAGAATTTTGGTTTTTGGTGGAATAGTCCATATATATTTCCTAAAAATAGTGCTTTTGAAAAATTAATAAATTATTCCACTTTTGTGATTTGTGGTGGAATAAACTAGTAGACCAAAAATCAATATTCTGGGGCTACGTTCATAAACTTGCTTAGAGTAAGGATAGTTTACTCCGAAGCGTTCATAAATTCACTCTACCAGTATAGAGTATGATCATATAAACATTCAGAAACCTACCCGGAGTAAACTCTGCATACTCCGCTTCTTAATGGAGTATCATAACAGTTTGGTATACAGTAGCTCAGTTCAGATTAGTGCCCAGGTTATTTCTATTGATAATATTATTCATATCAATATATAACTCATCCATGGCTAATTAATTTCTATTTTCGAAATGAAAAATATAACCCCAAATTTATATACACAACAAAATGACATTTGATTTGTCTCCGTGCGGTGTAGCCTCTGAACGGCTACTCCGAGTAATCAACAAACATTCTTTTCTAATCACGTGATCATACTCTTCTCTACTCACTGGAGTAAGTTTATGAACGTAACCTAGAAGTATTTTACCGCGGAATTTAAAATTTTGGTCGGTCCTTAAATAAGGATAAGAAAGGTTCCGGCAGGTCTTCTCTCATCGTTTGTCGACAATACAACAACTGTGCAGTAATCCATGTAATTATTTTAACACAAGTTAAAAAAAAACTAATAGGCTGCCGTTATCCCTGGATTAAAAAAAGACAACATTTTGACAAATTTGATCAAGAGACAAGAGAGACAAAATCAAAAAAGGGACTGTCAAAAATTTTCACTGGAAAATTAGATGATATTGTTATTTTAGGGCGCCACTAATTTTCTTTCCTAAAAGAAAATTGGAAAGAAAATCAAATCTCAAGGTCAGCTAACTTCTAATCTGTTTAAAAAAAAGAACTTCAAGTTTCTGTATAATAAATAAAACTAACAGAGTGAAAAAAATGTATAACGTTTCACGATGCCAATTTGTCACTTGGTTTGTTACTTGAGTTTCTAGAAGGAAGGAACCAATTCTATAGGGTTCAGTGATAAGGCAGGAGTCTTCAAATGTGTTTTTAATTGTGTTGTTGTCAATTGTTGTTAAACAATGTTGCCGTTGGAAGAGTAGTTACAAATATTCACATTCCAAAGAAGTTAGCCCATAATGTATGATCTTGAGAACGGTTATTCTCTATATCAATAGCTTCGCTAAAATATTTTTCGCTTATTTAATTTGTATGGGGAACAGCTGGTAAAATCTGATGCTTCAAACTAATGCTATTATGACGGAAAATGTAAAAGATATCCAAAGTAAAACCATCAAGTGTTTTATTTATCAGGGATTTATTTTTATTTCAGCAATAATCCCTTTGTAGGATTTCACAGTTACAAACGATGTCGGGAAAGACTTTTTACGAGTCAGATGGGAGCGAATTTTAGAGTTGGATTAGGAATTTTATACAAAGTTTCCAAAAAATTTTGTCTTCAAAAAAAGATTTTGCTCAATTTGCCTTGTATTCTTTAATGGAAAATATAAGCAGTGAAGTATTATGTGGGAGGTTGGAAGAAAACAGTTTTTCATTGAAGTAGACGGTGCTAAACTTCGACTTGTATAAGGACAATCATACGTATGAATTTAAGAGCACCCTGTAGTTACCTTCACATCATTTTGTTCATACGATTGAAGAATGGTTTGTAATTTTAATGATATTTTCTATAAATCAAAACTTTGGAACAATCTATATAAAATACAGTGGTGGCGGTGTCTGACGAACTCCTCGCCGCCCTCCAGCACCAAATGAAGCTGGGGCGGTTCGCTGTTTTATATAGTAAATCCAAGTATATTGGAGTGGTAGTGGTTAAAAGTAAAATGCCAGTAGTATTGAAACTAAATAGTATAAAGAATGTTTGAGAAAGTAAGGTTAGGTTATGCCAAATTCTACATCCTTCTATAGTTCGTTGAGTTAATATTTTTTGATTACCTTATATACAGGGTGTCCCAAGAGGTATTGGCCAGTATATATCTCAAGAACTATTTGAACTACAATATTGAAATTTGGCGGTTATAAACCGTACATATTTTAAGCAATCAGCTACTTTGCTACAATGTCACGTTTCGGGTCACCTGGTATAATTTTTATAAATTTCAATGAGACAACCTGTATATTGTTCCACTGCTCTAAAGGCCTCTCCTATACTAATTCGACGATACCTATTTTGTTGTGTTGGGTACTTAGAAACGACAAAATAATTTTTATAAAGTTTTTTATTTGAAAAACAAATAAAGCTGAAAAACAAAAAGAATTGGAATAGAATAACAGTTGATGCTCCAATTAATGTCCACCTTCATTATTGCAGCATTCAAATCTACTGAGTAAATTTCCTGTGCATGCTGCTTCAATATTTTCTGGTGTAACAGATTGGCAAGCTGTTCTGATTCTGTTTTTAAATCATCTACATCATCAGAAGCTGCAACATAAACCAATCCTTTTAAATATCCCCGAAGAAAAAAATATAACGGGATTATATCTGGTGAACGAGCCGGCCAATGTATTGTACCATTTTTCCCAATCTATCTGTCTCGGAAATACACATTCAGATGTGACGTTACTCGCTGAGCAAAATGAGTTGTTGTTTTTCAAATAAAAATTATTTTGTCGTTCCTAAGTACCTAAGTAAGTAGCTGATTGCTTAAAATATGTTATACTACGTACGGTTTATAACTGCCAAATTTCAATATTGTAGTTCAAATAGTTCTCGAGATATATACTGACCAAAACCTCGTGGACCCTGTATATACGTCTTTTAGGAATAAAAATTTATACTGAAAAAAATCTTTGTCGAAAAAGTTGATAAGCAACTTGGATTTGAAGATATTTGCAGTGGAAATGTTTGGGACACTTAGTATATTAAATAGAACATCTTATTAACGCATGCGGTTGTCTTGTTTATAAAAAAAAGACAAAGCTTATTTGGGACATATGGTATTCAAGGCGATTCAATCATTGGAATAAACAAAATAACATACAAAACCGTTAAATTTTCCCCAAAAACATCAATTTTTTTTTTCAATTCTTTTGTTGATACCCCTATCAACGAATCGAATATGGCAAGTATCCATCTCCAATACGTGAAAAATCAAACCCTCCATATCGGAAATTAATTCGCTTGCATGCTGTACGTTTTGCCAGCATGTAAATTGAATACAGGAATCATGTATGTCTATTTTTTCTATCGATTTTGCGTATATACCATAAATTCCGGTAGCTCTACCGGAGGAAGCAGAAACCATGTTAACGTGATTTCAATAATGTTCGACCTTTTGTTTCATGCTCAATTTTCAGTTGATAACGAACAAAATAAAGAGGGGTGTTTTCAAGCTTTAACATTATGTTTGATTTTACCTTCGACGATATGGAAAATTAATAATTGGCCAAAAAGAGCGTTCAATAAAATCAAGTTAAAATTTTTTTATCAACATTAAAATTATATATGGAGTAAAGATAAAAATGATACACTTGGTATCATAACCACAGTTCCAAATACTAATTTTATTGTAATTGAAAGACACTCTCTTCAGGTTTCCAACAACAAAACGGCTTGTCAATTTATCCAATTCAGTGCTTCAGTCCTCGTATTTTGGCAGTTTTTTATCCTATTATCCTATATACTTTATATAATTTCCCATTGTACTGGTATCATTTATTGGTTAGATGAAGCTATATTTATTTTGTAGTCTGGGGTTCCTCCAATTCCCTAGTGGAGAAAACTATCACAGTTTTGCTGAGGTTAACAGACATCTGTTCCAGTTGGCACTAACTCTAAGCATTTTTCAATGTTACCCTTCTCCATTTGGTCCTTTTTTATTGAGACAATGTCGTCTGCATCACTTTTTTCGAGAGCACTGAGTCATCCATCAAAAAGTGGAGAGTGGAAGATGTGGTACTCTCTGAAAATCTTGGAATTGGTGGCCCTTTTTGCCAGATGAATTTTATATCTTCACTCTATCTCTAGTTACAGAGGTTGGTTCGGAACGAGTATCCATAACAGATGTTTCGCCAGACTCACTCCAATGAATAATATTCGTTCTGCCTCATGATGAACCGTGTGAATTGCCTTCACATCCCAACCCCGTGATTGTGTCTTAATTGATTCCAGCAACCTAGCACTCCTTCGCTTTTCCTTCAATTCTACTCTTCAATAAATGCTTTGTTTATTTATTTATTTAGCGGTCATACCATTTTAATACAAAAATAGATTAAAAAATTAAAAGTGGGCGAATACAAAATACGATAATAAAAATACAATACTAAAAAATGCACAAATCATTACAACATATAACAGGAAATCAATGAAATACAATATGAAATATAAAACAAACTATTGCAATTCAAATTACCTAGGATCAAAATTTTATTAAAATCGGAAGTTAAGAATTTAATATTTTTGTCTGTCCTTTAAAAGTTCCATACTAAAATAATTAATGTCATTGGCAATTGTGAGAACTCTTGTGATGGATTCATTTTGTCCATAGTCCGTTGGATGAAATGGAATATTGAATATTTCATTATTTCTAGTTCTTCTACCATTATCATTGAAGTTGATGAGTGCTAATAATTAAGCAATTAATTGCACCATTAATAAATGCATTTAAAAAAGTTAAAGAGCTAACAGATCTACGATGTGACAGCGTGTTTAAATCTAATACTGTTAATAAAGCATTACTTTGATATGCGCCTTTACTAAACCCCATCTTGAAAGCTGCATAACGCAAAATTTTTATTTGAGCATTCTCGATCAACTTAACGTCAGTCATTCGGAACGGATTCCACACAACACAATTATAAATTGATATTGATTACTTCCATGTTTTGACTCAAGAGATGAGACATTCAAGAACCAATAATAAGAAAAATAAAGGGTAAACAATGGACATATTTTCAGAATGAAAACGGACAGAATTACAAGAAAGGGGATGGAAGTGAGAAGTACTGTCCATTGAAGAAGGGGTGGACCGAGAAAACAGTGGATAGACCAAATAAAGGAGATAGGAGTTGAGAAAGGGAAAACAATAGAGTTCAGACTAAGGTCAGTGTGGCCAACAAAAAGTGATTTTTTCTGACAAGAATGACAGTTAAGGTCTACCATTCAAAACATAAGATTTTTGCATGTTTTTTATCATTGTGAACATCTATATTGCTTTATTGAAATAATGAATACACCCCGAAGCGTATACTCAACATATCGGTGGCCAATAATTCTAGGAACTCTTGGCATGTCACTATTTCATTTCTGTTATCTGTCACTAGTTATGTCAGATGTCAGTGGAAAAAGTAATTAGAAAAATAGAGATACAACTAACTAGAAATGCTACAAAAATATAATTGAAAATGGACATACACAATTAAACGAATATCAAGAAAGATAAATATAACTGACATTTGACATAAGTGGTGACAAAATAACAGAAATGAAATGGTGACTTGCCAAGAGTTCCTAGAGTTTTTGGCCACCGATATTTTGAGTATTCAGCTGAAAAGTCATTTTAAATTTCAAGATATACGCTTCAGGGGTGTATTCATTATTTTAATGAAGCAATATAGATGTTCGAAATGATAAAAAGTAGACCTTAACTGTCATTCTTGTCAGAAAAAAACAATTTTTGTTGGTCACACTGGCCTTACACCGAACTCCTCTATTGACACGCTGCTAAACGACAGCTGTCTAATATATCTATCAGTTATGAAAACCCAACGTCACTCTACTTAACAAAAATATTTTTTTTCCTTAACTATTTAAACGATAAAAAGCATCTTGCAAGGTTCACTGCAATTTCCTCTTCCCTCCGAACATTAATCTCTGCCCTGGCAACATAATTATACAAATTATGATTGTAGTTTAGCGTGATACGTAATACAATAAAGCAGAAACCGAAGCTTGGTTTTACTTTCATCCACACAATAATCCCATTGTACAAATTCGGAAAGTTACAAATGATGTTAAAGCTGTGAATTTTTTATGATCGTAATTCTACAGCCGTTTGTGCTCTGTCTAAATAGCGGATTATGTATTTTTTAGTACTTCATAGCTTTACAATATATTTTTTTTAAGAAATCCCAGATTTTTGTCAAGGACAGAAGGAATTAAAATTTGAGCTTCAAATCTGTGAGACTCTAGAGTATAACTGAGCTCTTAAAATAGGTGGAGAAGTACGAAAAAACCTGTTATTACTTATTGACAGCCATTAATTGTATGGCTTCGCACGGGAAACTGTAGAAAATCTGGTAATCAGTTCCACTTTCACAAAAAATGGTACTGCAAGCGGCAAACGTCATGGCGAGCCTTCCCACATGCGCACAAACTCATTTTCAATAATACCTCCCACTACAGCTCTTGCAAGCCATATAAATGCTCTGTACAGAGGCGTATCATTAGTTGTCCTCCAATTCTGTTGGCGTTTTGCATTGTCTGAATAATATTTGTGACCGGCAAGAAACTCATCGTAATCCAATAGTAATTTAATTGGGAGAGTCTATACCTGCGCGAACAGATTCCATTTTCATCAAAACGACACCAAGACAAATCGAGAATAATCTTTGAAATTCTGAATCCTCCTCTTCTCTACGCCTCTGTGATATCATGATTATTGAATAAAAAGCCATATTTTCCGGTAAAATATTGGCTATGCAATGGAAATGGACTCGAAAATAGAATCGGAGAAAAGTTTTAAAATGTTGGTTCTAAAACTTCAACGATTTACGTTTGGAAATTTTAATATTGATTGAAGATTTATTTCGAGGTCGAATTAAATTAGACGAAGACGGCGTATCCGTATAAATAAAGCTCAGTGGCAATTTTAAGTTTTCCCTCCTTATAAATTCCCTGTAGGAATGAAAGTTTTCACGAGAAAACTAGTTTTACTGAAGTTGTAGCTGCCAACACTATAATTATCAGGAGTTATTAAAATATTTCATGAAAATAAAGCTGGATACAAATGTTTAGTTTTATTAAAAAGGGGAAGAGAAATAATCCATAACAACCATAAGGTATTTGTTGTCTTTTTCTGTTAACGGAAGTGAGCTGAGAATATTAATTTCTATAAAATACTATCCGGGAAGATAGTGTTCCATTTTTCCTTGGCTTCGCGATCTACTATTACAAAAATGACATTTCTTGTACAAATCTGCCACGTCCCGTCGACAGTTGACTCAATAATATCTTCCCCTAACTCGTGCCAGTGTTCTTTTAGTACCAAATGTCCTCCTGACTAGCTACTATGAAGTTTTCCAACGATAAGGTGAAGGCAGGCATACACAAGCTTCCTGAGAATTGACAATACCAAGTACAGAAAAGGTTTGTGCCGAGAATACCTAATTCCTCATTTACCACATCCAATTGTCAGCTAAGGAGTAATCTCAAGGTGATCCACATCGAGAGGTTAGCCCCGTGACTTCAACCAGACCACAGGGCAGTGGCGGCTCGTGAACTTTTTGAGAGAGGAGGCTGGACATGAAACGTTTTTGTAAAAATATACTTTATGCAGCCAATTAATTTAAACTCAATACTTGATATAATACGTTCCTGGGATTTTTCATGTCTGTCTAGACCACGAGATAAATTTTTTAATTCATTATAACTCAAGCGCTCCCAACATGAAGAATTATCAGTTGTAAAGTGTAAGCAATTCCAACAATATAATTTATTGTGTACCGCAGATCCTGTTAACCATGAATATTTTTTATAATTGTCAGTGTTAAATGATCGATTTTGAAACTTACCTGTTAACACTAATCCCTTCCAATCGGGTAGGGGCCGTTTATTTTTAAAAAATCCTTTTTTATGATATGTTAATCCACTAAATGGGTTTTCTAGAAACTCAGCAACTAAATCACTAGCACAAGAACTCATTTTAAATTTGAATAATTTTCCAAATAGACTAATTATTCTAACCTCACTTCGCGTGGCGTCACTTAATTATTCCCGCTAATCATATAAAACAAAACAAACCCGCGAACCCACGCTCGTATTCGTGGTTCGTACTTCGAATATCATCGCAATTACGAAAGGCTAGCCCACAGAGAGTGTTGCCATTTCCGCTTTTTTGACGGTATTAGGTATTGCTTGTGCAATCTCGCCTTAGAGCACTGTTGTCAAATTCTAAAATAAGTAGTGAAAACGGGGAATTGATTGTGAAATTAAAAAAATTTGGATAAACGGTAAATAAAATGAAGAATAATCAACAAAATATTTCTGGTGCTATTTGCTAGATAAATTGTTGAGGAGGACAAGCCTCCTCAGCCTCCTTCGAGGAGCCGCCACTGCCAGAGGGTCTAATGAGAAACTTACTATAAGATTGGTGTATTACAGGGTTGCTTGAAACATGTTTCATATTTGTCGTATTTTTAAAGAGTAATAGTGAGATCTGCATTTTTGTCAGACTTGTACACAAAGGTATCCATACTTTTATTTTTTATTAGACATTTGCTGTTCCCCCAAGATCGAAGTTTCCAGTTTCGTTGACTCATCTCACTAGTATCTGCCATTACTTTTTTGTTCTACTCTTATTTGGCTCCTGCATTCTTTCAGACAGGCTAGACAATTTTCCAAAAAACAATAAATTCATTTATTTCAAGCCATCAGATCATCTCATTTCGGATGAAGCTCGAAACTGATGCTTTTCCACTATCCTGCGGAAATTTCAGTTTTTCTCTCTCGATTTTTTGTTATTTCTACCCACAAATACGAGTATAGCTGGCAGGCAAACATTGGCTATCCTCCAGTAGTCTAGGAGTCTCTCTTATGAAATAGTGTCTGCATTAGTTTTGCGGCACAATGCGCCACATACACACAACCACTTTTACGAATATGGACGCTCGTTTGGGGAAATTTGTTTGTTTTTGGAACTTTCGGAGCTTCTAAAGCTGAAGAATAATAACAAATATTGCTTTTCGTGTATGGCACTTGAATGTAGCGCTTATTTTCTGTTATTTTATCTTAAATATACTTGCTTTGTTGATATAGTTGATATAGATATAGTTGACATAGTTTTTTATTAACAATTCAGTTTATAAACAGTGCGTTGAAAGAAAATGCATACATTTATTATTAGCTGAATAAACAATATAATTAAAACCACTTTTTTTCAAATTTTCGGATTGCTCTTGCTGAGCGGACTCCAAAAATGTATTACGTTGCTTCAAATTGGTACAGGGTAGGCAAACATCCAAAAATTTCAATTAACAAAATAAAAAAATAAACGTAATAAACGCATTAAATGAAATCACAGCTACTTTTATAAACTATTAAATACACCTTGCATTATTTTCAACATTGTATCTAACACTTGTTAAAATTCTAAGCTGTTTCCAATAGCAATTTGTCCCGAGAAACTGTCAACCTAAAAACGCCTCGGTGTCGCGTTTTTAATAGCTGACAGTTTCTCTTAACTAATTGCTAGGTGATAGTTTCTCATTAAACAACCCAAATTAACACGATAAAATACAATCCTCTTATGTTATTGTAAGTGAAAAAAATACTGAAGATATGAAAATTTTATTTTATGAGAAAAAATTATCATTACAACTGTTTTCTATGTTTTCTTTTCCGTTTTAAACGTACTGTGAGCGTGAGAGTATGAATTGCAATATCCATTTGGCGTTTAAAAGTCACGTAAATCACTTTGAAGTAGAATAAATTACTAAAAAATGAAGCAAATTTATAACCGGAGCTTCTACCATAATTTAACAAAAAAATTCACTCCAGGTAATTATTTCTCTACTAATTATGACGTGTGCCATACTTTCCAATTATTTTTGAGCGGCTAGAAAGATCGAGTCCACTGTGGGCAAGAAAAATGTACAAGGTGAGTCATGGGAAGCGTGTCCTCACGGGATCTAGAATCTAGAAAACGGTGGAAGATTTGATTTTTGGAGAATTGTTTTTTTTTTCATGTTTTCCTAAGGAAGCACATTCTATCTTTTCATTA
>CAJUYG010003482.1:0-21278 GCA_910591675.1 Galerucella calmariensis
ATTTCCAGGCAATTAGAAGACAAAGGCGACAGATTGTTGAGAGCAGACGGAAATATCAGAGAATTTTTTCTCTCTACTGAAATAGATGATGCAGCATTCGAAGAAGTATATGACACAAGTGAATTCTACAGAGAAGAATTGATAAAATACAAATCAAGATGTGAATTGTTCCTGAAAAAAGAAACCGAACATGATAAATACAGTTCACATAGTTGGAGAAGCGACACGAACAGAAGGAAATACCGTCTACCGAAGATAGAGTTAAGAAAGTTCGATGGGGATGTTAAAAACTGGATTGGTTTTTGGGGACAATTTAAGAAAATCCATGACTATGAAGAAATCAATTTGACCGATACATTTCAGTATTTACTTCAATCCACGGAACAGTGATCCATTGCAAGGGAATTAATCCAGAGTTTTCCTCCATCAGGGACGAACTATCAAATAGCTATTGACCAGTTAAAGGCTAGATTTGTTAGGGATGAGTTGCTTGTAGAAGTTTACGTAAGAGAGTTATTGAGCTTAGTTATGAAACAAGCAATGAAGAATAAAGGTATGACACTTTCTCAGTTATATGATAAGTTAGAGACGCAGTTGAGGACTTTGGAAACACTTGGTGTTACGAAAGAAAAGTATGCAGCTATGTTGTTTCCTCTTGTTGAGTCTGCATTGCCGGATTATCTATTGAAAGTTTGGGAAAGACACAGAAATGCGAATAAAAAGAAATCTTCCTTGGATCATGCTAGAGACAATACTGATAATTAATCTCTGTTATTAGATTTTCTTAGAAGTGAGGTGGAATCCGAAGAAAGAATCAATTTAGCTCAAGCAAGCTTCAATACGGATTATAAGTGTAAATACATGTCTACAGCTGTTAAACATAAAAAACCCACAGGTGAAAATGGACCGCAGCATCTTTATATTCGGCTAATTCGAAAGGAGTAGAAAACGATGGTAAGAAAATTCCATTTTGTTTATTTTGCGAAAAGATGCAAACAAGTCAGGGCTGTGTGAATGCACGAAAATTATCTCTCGGTGAGAGAAAAACCTTGGTAATGAACAAAAAAGGATGTTTTACCTGTTTAAAACAAAATCATACCAGTAAAAACTGTAAGGCGTTTGTTAAATGTGTAGTTTGTTCAAGAAAACATTATCCTATAATGTATTATGATTTGATTGCTAAACAAGATAAAATTGATAAAAAGGAAGAGCAGCCAGTGGAAAACGTTTTGGCAAGTAACTACAAAACTACTGTTTTATTACAAACGATCATGGTGAGAATTTCAAATAATAATAGAGAAAAAACTGTTCGAGCATTGTTGGATTCCGGCTCACAACGTTCATATATTCTATCTTCGTGCATCAAAGACATGAAATTAAATAAAATAGATGAAGAACTAATTGTTCAAGGAGTATTTGGTGGTCAACAGTCATCACCACAAGCACATGGAATATATGATATTACAATCAACAGTTCTTACAAATGCAACTTGAAGGTCACAGATCAAAATAAGATTTGTAATCAAATACCGCGGCTTCATGATTGTTCTTGTATAGATTATTTGAAAAGCAGAAATAAAATAATAACTGATGTCAGTGTCAATGATACTTCACTTCAAATCGAATCGTTACTCGGAGGGGATATTTTTGGAAAATTATTAACTGGAAATACAGAAAATATCAATGGTGATAATTATTTGCTATAGAAACATATCTTGGTTGGACGGTAATAGGAAAAGTAGAATCAGAAAAGAATGATTTAAATACATTTTCTGGCTTCGCCGATTTTTCAATATCTGACTTATGGAGTTTAGAGATGTTAGGAATAAAAGAATCAGCTGAAGTTCAATCGAAAAAAAATTCTTGAAGAAAATTATCTGAAACAATTTTTAGAAACTGTTGAATTCAATGAGGATAATAGATACGAAGTTCAATTACCTTGGAAAGAAGTTCATCAAACTCTTTTAAGTAACGAAGAATTAGCACGTAGCAGACTTTTCTCTAGTTCAAAAAAGCTGTTAAATATTGGAAAATTCAATGATTACGAAAAGGTATTCACAGAATGGGAAATGCTGGGAATCATCGAGCGTGTGATTGATAATTCAGATAAGAACAATAGAGTTCATTACTTGCCCCATCATCGTAATAGTTTAATAAAGCGTAGAAGATATATCCAGAAATTACGAGATTGTTTTCGGAACCGCTCCAAAAAGGAATACCTAGCAGAATTAGTCAATACTGATGTAATTTAGACGTTGGCGGCATCGTATTTGTGGGAGCCGAAAATGTAAAAAGGACAAGCTGTCACTAGGAAAAATATTGCAAAAGTTAAAACAATGAATGGCAGATTTTACGTCCTTTTCAACGACTGTTTCCATTAGAAGTAAATAGTGCACAAAAATTGATACCAGAAAATGGAAACTTGCAAGATAATTATGAAAAAGATGAGGAAGATGGATCCAACTGTGAAAAGAAAACCCGAATAGTGACAAGATCAGGGCGCTTAGTTAAATCACGAGTATCAGCGATTCGGACATAATGTTTAACTAATATTTCATGTTATTTAACAATTTCTCAGATTAGCAAATTGTTAAGGGCGGAGAATGTTGGAAATATTAATATTCAAGGGATTTTATTTCATGTATTTCTTATCTGTATTGATCACAGTGAGATGTGAATTGTCAATGTCAGTTTGAATGTTCATATAAAATATAATTAAAGGATTCATAAAACTTTGTACGTTATTTTATCCATTTCCTAAGCTTAATTATAACACGTTGCCTGTTCAAGGCTAATAGGGCTTGTGTCTACTATCAGTGCAGATTGTTATGCTTTTGCCAGAAATTCCTTTTATGGTTAGTTCTTTGGTGGCAATTGAGATACCAGCCAGTTTTGTTTGAACCACGCTGGTATTGTTTCCCATTCTCCACTTACTACCCCTAACCCCATATTTTTGTAAATGCTTATAATATACGATTTATCTGTTCATGTATATGATAGACCCAGCTAAAATAATTTCGAGGGGGGAGGCACGGATTTGAAGTTATTCTACTGCCATTATCTATAATAAAAACGTCCATACATAGAAATGAAGCTAATATTATTTATTCACTTTTGTGATTCATATTCATAGCTTAGCTTAGTAAGTAAAAACTTTTTTTTAAAACATGAGTCCGCAATGGCGAATCGAACTCGCGATCTCCAGCCGAAGAATTAGCAAAAATTTTGCTTACAATATAAAAAAAGAGAGAACTGCAAAGACTCGAGAATAAAAAGTATATGGAGGCCTTGTCAAGCAGCAAACAGCAAACCTTTCAAAGATTCTGTGGGCAAAATTTTTTCTCTTGTGTTGTGATGATAATAAGTTGTAAGAAAAAATAATAAACATATAGCCGGCTTTATAAAAAGGCCCTGTACATTAGTGTCTAGAGTTTTATTACCAAGATATAGCCCCCAGAATGCGGCAGCGCAAGTGTAATGTTTAATATTTGACTTTTAAAAAATATGTAAACAACGAGGTCTCAACAGTCACACCATTGACTACAATGTTTTCTGACGGTACCTGCATAACAAAGTGCACCCTAAATTTCTTGGAACTCGATCCCTCCTAAGAATTTATTTATTTATTTTATGTGGAAACCGGCGCGTATCCTTATTACTAGCAATGTTACCCTCTCATTCTTTCGAACGTACAGACACGGATCCGAAAACATTCATAACTTGTCAAAAATTTAATGTTGCAAATAAGGATTATCAAAGATTATTTAGAGTATAATTTCCAATTCAATTTCTCTGTTGATTGCGACACCTTGTAAAATTTCCATGAGAAAAACATTATTGCTAGGGTAAGAAATTTTCATTTTCCATTGAAGACAGTACAGGCATCTACTACGCACTGAAAAAACTGTCGATATTTTAAAAATAACTTGAGTTAGTCTATGGTAACATGGCAAATGTTGGTAAAGATAATTTCTCTTCAATCGATGTAGTTGAACATGCAACTTTGTACAGTGCTCCTTTTACCTATGTATACTGGAATATTATCTTCTTTCTTTGACCAGAATTCTTCCTGCAAACATTACTTAGATGTTTGTTAAATTCTCGGATAGCATTGAACTACCAAAATTTTAGACAAATTCACAATACAGTGTAACATTTTGCATTCAAAATATCATTCTAATAACTTATAATTCCAGAAATATATTTCAGTTCACGAGTTCTCAATAAAATGAAAAAAATATAGCAAGTTTTGGTTGTTGATCAGTATTCCATAATAAAATGTGTAACGTGGTGTTTTTTGTGAGTTTGTAATACTCTAGAAACTCTCAAAAACCATTCTCAATAATGAACATGAAAGGGCTAGCAAGGGTCAAGCAGCTGACGGGAGAAAGACTTGGAAAAGGCAGTAGCAGGAGTGTATGGAGGAATGAGAAAAACAAGATGTTCCTTCTCACTAGAAAAGCATATTTCTGGTAAAAATTTATATGTATGCTATCCTACAGTATGCCAGGATGAACAAATATAGGTTTTACACTATATACGTATGTATACTGGGTCTCTAAGACCTAAAGGATCTATTAAGCCCTCTTTTTCTACTTAGCTTCTGAGGAAGGTCTTGGAGACAAGTATTTTCTTTAAACCTATGAGACGCAGACTCCGGTTAAGATAAGTGTCCCTCTTTTATCCAGAAGTTTCCTAGCTCTGTCTAGCTGTTCCAGGCTATGCAATTAGCAATAAGATTAATGAAGGAGATACGTCTAGAAGAAATAAACATCTTAATTAACTTAATTAGCATGTTCAGCAGCGCAGCCAATATGTTGTAACCAGTCCTTGGAAACACAAATAAAGTGGTCCGAGAATATATAAAAATGAGTACAAAGTCATCATACACTCCAAAGTACCTGCTTTGGAGTGTAGATCTATATATCAGTAGAAGTAGGCTAAGAATTTATTATCACAGGTTATGTCACGAATCATTTCTAGGTGAAAGTCTCTCTTATAAAATGGAGCTATAACGAAAATTTTAGACTGTGGGGGCTCTGTGGCATGAGAATTGGGACAGTAACCAATATTTAATCCAACAGTGCGGCACTGAATTCAAGGACAGAAATAATTTTCGGAGAGGTCAGTTTGTCACCTTGAACATACTGTACACATCCAATTGTCCTATATTATATACTCGACGTTACGGGGGACTAAAAGTGGCAGTAGAGTATAATAATCAGGAGAATACAATGCTTACGGTAGAAATGGCTTCAAAAAAAACCTTCACTACTTAATATGACTGGTTTCTTCCCAAAACTGCAATTCGGTTTACTGAATAGCACGTTAGATAATTAGTAGATGCTATTAACGATTTTTTGTAAATACCTTCTGAAAAAGCCATACACTGCTTTATGTTTAGATTGTACGTTATTCCAGGTTTGGGAGTAAAGAGATAACTATTGATTTTTCATTATTTCTATAAAAGTGAAAATACCACTTTGATCACGTATTTTATTTCAGATTTGTGAAAATGGGAAGTCATTTAGGTCCATCATTGATTTCTTTGGGTAGTGCTCAACAGCCCAGGTACCTACTTGAATTTCGTAAATGTACCATTTCCAATCTTTTTCATTCCAGAAGTTCCACTAGTTTAACTGGTGGGTTTTAAGTAGGGTTGTATTACTTCCTCCTCAAAGTGCTTCCATCTGAATCCTTGTAAGTTCTCATAGAAGCAGAGAATATGAATAGGTGTTTCATCCCCCAGTTCACATTTGGTGCACAACTGTTCACTTACTTTTCTCATTCTTTACAAATATTTCCTCAGGGTGTCTCTTCAATAACCTGAGTTAATCAACCATTCACGGAATTAAGCTATAAAAGTTGTGATGAAAGCATTATAAACAGCCATGAGAGGGTGGCAATATCGAATTGGTGTAGTTTGGGCTAATTAGGGCTCAAATTATCATAATATAAATAGACAAATGCAGTTTTATCATGCGGGTCATACGATTCAACAAAGACATACTCACAGTTTTTGTTTTCTTTTATTGCTATTAATAATAACTTCCAAATAAAATCCGTAAGATGAATAGAAGACGAGTCAACTTGTCAAACTTGCATGACATTTTTTCGATTTTTTTTCCGGAAAAACTGCTGACAGCTAAGTTGACAGTTGTTAAGTAATTTTTCCACTTAAAATTTATATTTACATACCAATTCTTGATAGCGATTGGTCAAAATTAATCATTTAAATATGTCAGTTTTGTGACTTTGACAATTCAAAGTGACAATATGAATAATAAGAGACAATTTTCCGGTTTTTTGCATCCTCAGGAAAAAAATGGCACTTAATCTGATAGATTATTTCTAAAATGAAAGAAAAAGTGGAAATGCCAGTGTGTTCTCACATTTTGGTAGCCTATGTGTCTTCTGATTTGACACATATGGTTAGTGAGTGACCTTCGAACTATATCTCAAAATACAATTCTACGTGAATAGAGGATCGTATAGCTATTCTCTTTTATTTTAAAATGTAAACGTTTTCATCACATTATTGTTTTATTTAGAAAGTGGTGGAAATTAAAAACATCTATTATTTAAATAATATTTTATTTATTTACTGCGTTTCCATGACATTGAATTCCATTTGTCAACATTACCAAAGTTTTGACATGTAAATTTATAAACTATTTCCGATTTTAATTAGATTAAAATGATTAAATGGAGGCTTAGTAATAATAATGAAACAAAATTATTTAACTTGATTTTTTGAACTACCAATACAAACAATTGTTTCATTCAATTGTGTCCAAGTGGTGCTATTATTCCACAAGATATTCCTAAAGACGTACCTGTGCAGTTCTTTAAAACCTCTTCTAACACTGAATGAACTTAGCATTGATTCATGTTTATGAAAGTTTCAAGAATGGAGAATTTTACGTTCTACAGTGCATTGTAGTGCAGCTTTTGTATTAGTGGCATTTGAAATTTTCTTGGAATAAAATGGGTGGGCAGGGATTAGATTTTTTTTTCTGGAAAATTACATTGATTATGATGAAAATCAATGCTATTTTTTATATCATTTAATATGAATAATTTTAAAAATTGTTGTTTAATATATAATTGTTTTATTATTTCAAATCTCACAATTCGTAGTCAATTGATAATTTTGAATTTCAATTTATTGTTTTAAGTTTGCTATTAAACTAATAATAGCAAGGTAGGTATAACAGTTTCATAGCATTCTTATGGCTTTTAAGTTATAACTGAGTTTTAGAGAAAGTCGGTTTGTTTTAAAGTTATTTTAAGTTATTGGTTACATCTCTGATCTTAGTTGGTATAACCTTCCTTGTGGTGGAATTGTCATGGACCCAATAATAATATTTACTATTTGATTTTAATTGTTTTTTTGGTGTATCTTCGAAGTCCAAAGTCAAGCTGTACTAAATCCATTGCAAAAATGATCCACTGACATCGGTTTATAAACAAAGAGCTTATTTCCGAACAACATAAGAAATATATGAAGGGTGGGCCACTGAAAGCAATCCACCCTGTAATTGACATAATTCATTGAATTTTCTAGACACGCGGTAGCGTGTCAATCCAATTTCAAGCTAACAGAAGATGAGCAGAAGAATCATTTGGAGCAACCTTTGACCCCCTCATAACTGAAAAACTATTTCATATAAACAAGTAAAATTTGGCTTAAATATTGAGACTTGCGAGATACATAATGTGCTCTAAGCTTCATAAACATACCTTAAACAGTTACTTAGATATTATCGTCCAAAAATCGTCATTTTTTAGATTAAAACTCTAGCTCAGTTCCAGAGCACCTATAGCTAGAAACTTCAAATTTGGCATTCAGATAGGTAGTTGGGTGAATACAAAGAAATACATCAAAACCTAGTACATTTTTATCATTTTATTATAATTTTTCAATTAATTGATTCTATTAGGAAGACTTATACATAAGTATATATTTTTTATCATCGAAAATTAGGACATTTTTACATGAAATCTTGAATCTGCCGGATTCAAGATTGTTTGCTTTGAAATTAATATGTTCCTGAAAATACTTGGAGTATTTGTGGTTTATTATTACACTCCTTTTAGTAAATAAGTATAGTTTATATCCCAGTCAAAGTAGGTACACGTAAAACCTCACTAAAAATGAAAAAAACTTGAAAATTCAAAATTGAGTATTTAAAAGGGTTGTGTTTAGCATGGGAAAAACTTTACGGTGCTAGGCATGCGATTTGCTGGAAAATCATCCAGTGAGAATTTTTGTTTTTGTTTTTTCGCTTTAATTGCTTAAATAATAAATATACAGAAAAACATCCAAATCAAAATTTGTAGCTGATGCATTTATACACAAATTTTGTCTGAAAAGTTTTTCTGTAAATTAAAAAGTTTATGAGATAAAATTAATTTCAGTGGAAGTCAATTCGTGATTACGCGCGAACGGCTCGTGAGCCAAATTTATTAACCGCTCGACTTAAAGGTTAATAATTTTGGGCTTATAACATTCTGGAAAAATAAATAAACTCATATAAAATGTAGAGAAAGATCTCAACTTTTAAATAGAAATACAAATTTGAAAAAGTACATTTTCTAACTGTAAATACAATTTATTTATAATAAAACTAGAGCTAAAACGTCAATAAACAATTATAATTCATATTTAATTAATACTTATCCCACCGGAAATTCCTTTTGGATTCAGTATTACAAATGAGCATAAAACATTATTATTATGAAAAAGCAAAGCCATCAATATTTAGAATTTTAAACAAATGCTTATTAAAAATATGTTTTTTTTGCATGCTCAATTTTATAAGTTTTTTGTGGCATTTTACGGATATTTTGTGTACTTTTACCCATAAACGTAGGAAATAAAGTAGATTAACAATACAATACCAATTATTTCTGTACAAAAAGTGATGATATCCCATAAAAAACATAAATATTTAATATTATGATATATGCCTTGGTTATTGACTTCAACGGGAAAAGAAGTAAGATCTTAATGGATGCCAAGTTCAATGCTCAGTCCTGAAATTTATTTATAACAACATAAAATATTTTATAACAACTTAAAAATATAATTTCTCCTTATAACTTGTGATAATATATTGAAGATAACATAAATATTTTTCCATGCTTATTTTATCTAATTTGATGGGATAAGCGGTTCCTTTTTTGCTCTATATCGTAAGGTAACAATTCTCCGCATTCTCGACTTTACGATTTCATTTGAATAAAGTAATTATTCTCGCATTTTACTTGCGTCCGTAGAAAAAATATTTTATGTTATTATAAAAAAATTTCAGGACTGACCATTGCACTTGGTACCCATTTAGATCTCACTTATTTGTCGTTGAAGTCAACAACGAAGGCATATATTATTATGTCAAAATATTGAACTTATCTCATTTCACATTTATGCTTTTGACGGGATTCGAAATAAATTAAACAGGTCGATTTTTTTTATTTAAATGGAATAATATAGCAAAAATATTTATGCGATTTGCTTCAACAACGAGGTTATTAGCAAATATGCATAATTTGGTACAATACTTTCAATTTACAAAGGTGTTGTCTACAGAATATGAATAATATTAATATTTTGAAGGAACTTAATTAAGTTTATGACATAACAGGAGTCTCCTAACAGTTCTATAAGGTTATCGCTGAAATTACATACTTTGCGCTCAACATACTCAACAAGAAAATGTTTGACACTTAACTACACCTGACACACACTACATATTGGGGCTTCTTCTTTCTTCAGGAGATATTGATGTGTATATCTCGTGTGTCCTATTCTAAGTCGTGATAATACACTTACCGGCACAAAAACGGAGCAGTTGAATTTTTTTAAGCAAACTTCAAATTTTAATGCTTTGTGATGTTTTATTATTATAATATCTTACACACAAATAAAATAACATGTTTAAAATATTTTTTAACAACAATTGAACCTTTATTTGAACAAAAAAGTGTTCCGAACAATTTAAAAAACGAGAACAAAAAAGGTAGAACGTGTCGCGGGACACACGGTAGGAACTTTAGTTCCTTTTAAGCAAAAGTTATGTAATACATCTGACGTTATAGATAAACAATTTGCATATTCTTTGGTGGTTGAGTAGTAAGCACACCAGACTCTCACGCGGTAGACCCGGGTTCTATTCCCCGCGAGGAATTTTTTTTATGGTTAATTTTATTTTTAAATAATCATTCTGCTTGATATTAATAACGACAACAGGTAGACGTTTGAAATATTTAGCAGAATATTCATTATTATAGATAATGGTACGGTACCCTCCATGAGGGGGTCCGACTGGCAACATCTACTTATAACAGCATCGTATATTTAAAAAAGGAAACCGTAGCATTATACAAATTGGACATTCGCTTACCACAAAATTAGTGGAAGCATAAAATTGAATTGTTAAATTTTTAATTTGAAGTTATATTACAGTTTATAGAAATTTTTATTTTCTAGATTTTTTCCTAAGGGGGTCGTAGAAAAAATATGCTTCTCGACTCGTCTGGATTGTCCATATCGCACTTGAACGATTGAGCACTCCGCCTACGGCGTGGTGCTCCATCTTCGTCCTCGTGCGATATGGCCATCATATCCACACTAGTTGCACAAACTACAATTTCTTTCAAAATATGCCCTTTTACATTTAAAAACTACCTGCCAAATGTCAAATCAATTTATCCATCCATTTTAAAGTAATCGAATTAAAACATTCAAGTTTTCAAAATTTCAACACCCTGTATTTCGAAAAGTAGCTAGACCCCTTAATCGCGCAAAAAAAATTATGGAAATAATAGTAGAAATTTATCCGAACAAATTCAAGTAGATCACTAGCACTGCGAATACCAGCTTTGCATAGAATTTCAATATAGCATCGGTGGTTCAGTGGTTAGAATGCTCGCATTGCACGCGGACGGCCCGGGTTCGAATCCGGGCAGAAGCATATTTATGATTATGAATAGCTGCTTCGTAAACGAGAGAGAGACTAAGGAGGCACAAGCACGCAAGCAAGGCACATAACGAAGCAATGTAATATAACGTAGCGTAACGTAACGCGTAACGGTCAGATCTTTTGCGTCGCGACCCCTGGTCGCTCAAACATAACCTGGCGTAAAGAACTAAAGTTCCAAAAACTTTTTGTAACAATTTAAAAAAACCAGAACGAAAATAAATTTCAGATGTGTCATAACGACTTTAAATTATTCAAAACTGAAACGACTTGCTATCCCAAACTTTGGAGCCGCATTATTAATAACGGGTGTTGCCCCCACGTGTTCGAATTAATGCCTGTATCCTTCTTGGCATGCCTAACATCAAGTGCCGAATGTCCGCTTGTGGAATAAGTACCCATTCCTCTAAAAGAGTTTGTCGCAGCTGATTTAAAGTTAAAGGAGCAGGAACAAGACTTCGCATTCTTCGCCCAAGCATGTCCCAAACATGTTCTATGGGGTTGGTATCTGGGCTTAACGCTGGCCAGTTCATAACAGGAATGTTTACCTCGTTTAAATATTGTTGAGTGATTCTCGTAGTATGAGGTCTTGCGTTATCATACATAAGAAGAAAGTCATTTCCAATAAAATCAACATAAGGGACAACAAAATCTTGGAGAACGTCCTCAATGTATCTGGCAGGAAACTCTCGGAAAGATGTACAATTATGTGTGTGCCTCCAGAGAAATTCCGGCCCACACCATAACGGATTACCCTTGATATCCTACCCTAGTGCTGAAGGTAGATTCCGCAAAACGCTCGTGTGGCCTTCGCCATACTCTCTCACGACCATCTGGAGACCGTAAGCTAAATCTGGACTCGTCAGTAAATAAAACGTGCCCCCATTCATTTCCACCCCAGTGCTCATGAATTCTGGCGAACTGAAGTCGTGCAACACGATGATGCCTAAGACGTTCTGGCCCTGTCGCAGGTCTACGACTGGTTAGGTTGGCTTCCCTGAGTCTTCGCCTAACTGTCCGCTCGCTTAAATTAGTTTGCCGGACGTACTGAAGTTGCTTTCTGATTTCAACAGCTGTAGCATGACGATTTCGTAGACTTTGTAAGGTGACGCTAGTTCTGCGTTGAGGACCAGTTCCAGGTCGTCTATTGTAAGCTCCAGTTTCCAAAAAACGTGTAAAAATACGGTGCACAGTGCTATGGGATACATTATACTGTCGGGCAACATATCGTTCATTCCTCCCATCTTGAAGCAACGCAACAATAGCAGCCGCTGTTTCGGGATTAACAGACATATTTTTTAGATTAAATAAATGTATCACTATAGATTAAATAAACGCAGCACAAATTTAACACGTATCTGTCACGTTGGATCTGTCACATTTCTCAAAATACATGGCCAACTATGCACTTGCACTTTACGGCCAAGTAATAAGATCTATGGGGCTTATTATTTTAACTCAAATAAACTTTTTTACTTTAAATAAAGGTTCAATTGTTGTTAAAAATATTTTAAACATGTTATTTTATTTGTGTGTAAGATATTATAATAATAAAACATCACAAAGCATTAAAATTTGAAGTTTGATTAAAAAAATTCAACTGCTCCGTTTTTCGTGCCGGTGAGTGTATAACTTGTTGCCTCCGCGTAAAACTAAGCTGTTTCAGCTTAGCCTCGGATCCAATACACATTTTATTTTTTGCCAAACATCTCTTGTTGATTTTTGAAAAAAGCTTTCAGATCACTTTGACTAGTCAGCTGTTTATTTACTATTGTAGGATTATTTAGGTGGGCTTCTTTGGCAGCTTAGTCGACTGCTTCATCACCTGTAATTTGTGTGTGAGAAGGGACCCACAAAAAGTTGATACTTTTTCTTTCCATTGAATGGATATTTTCTTGTTCTGTTCGTTACAAGCGCTGAATCTGGGTAGATTTGAGTTATGCTTTGAAAAGCACTCAACGTATCTGTTATTATTTAATATATTATCATAATTTCATTTAACTGGTTTTTTCAGATAACAACTCAATATTTGTATAATGCCGCCATCTCCATTATTTTTTTAATTTTCTCAATTTCCTTGAAGAGTGGATTAGTCAGTGTAGCAAATACCCTATTTTCTGGGCGGCCTCAAATTGGACGCTAACTACCTGTAGCCCAGAAGAGACACTCTTAAATTGGACGCAGTCGGAAGGATGGCCGGATACGAAATGCCTCCCGAAAAAGGGTTTCTTACCTGTCGCTAAAAGGGTCACATACGAATTGCCTCCTAAGCTCTAAATAAATTACCAGCTTCTAATCTTTGTACGAAGGTGAGACGTTGCCAAACTTTCGTCCTTTTATAGAATTTCGTTAATAACTCAATATTAACCATTATTTTTTGGTTTTAATATTTTGATTATTTTGATCAAAAACATAAAGACATGATAAGTATTTTATACATTTATTAAAACAAATCATCAGCAGAAACTTACAAAATTACATAATATTATCATCGCAGAAAATTTAAAAACACCAATTTTTAAGAAAATTACGACTCAAACAATAAAATTCAGTCTGCAGACTGAACTATTCAATTTTATATACAAATCATCAGAAGAAATTTACAAACTTACAAATTATTTTTCCTAAATTTGTATGACACTAGTTTCACAAATTCTAATTTATTTATTGTACCTTCTCTTAATTGTAATATTTTTTCATTTACAAAATTGATTTTTGCTGTACTTTCCTCAACAATTCTTTTTGGTACCGAGACAGAATTTATTTTAATATAGGTATTTATTTGAAATTGTAAAATAATCTCAATAAAATTATTTATATTTGGATGAGGGCAGTAGAAAGACGAGTTATACTTGGAATGGAAACTTTCACATGGGTTTGTGGTTCTTTCTAAAGATGAAGAGTGCTCAGCCCAGAGATGTGGCGGAAATTTCGAATTTTCCGATATATAATTATCCACAAGATAATCACAAAACTGAGTGACCCTTTCATCGACTGGTTTAATTTCGGACAAATCTATTGCAAAAAAATCGCCAACTTCTTCAGGATCTAAGAATGATAGGCCAAAAATATATGACAGAAAATGGGTAATTTCACTTGAGTCAGCACCTTTTTTCTGGTATTCTGGAGCTAAGCCCAGTGCTTGAAGCTTTCTATACCAAGCCTGACCCAAATGAAAACGACATCCACGAAGATCTGCTTCAGGGAATGCCTTACGGATACCATTATGTATAGAAATTTCAAAGTCTGAAGTTATTACTTTAGGGGATACAGGGCAATTGAGTTTAATACATTCTTCTATGATATATTTAAACACGAGATAATAAGAAGATGACTTTTTATCTTCAAGTAAACAGAAGACGAGAGGAATATAATGTCTGTATAATAAAAATAGATATATATTTACCTATTCAAATTATAATTTGGCAACATTGTGTCATTATACAAAGATTAAGCACACAAAATATTACCATAAATGATTAAGGACCCGGAGGCATTTCGATTGTACCCGGGAGGCATTTCATCTATGAAAATAGGTACCTGAAAAAACGGGAGGCATTTCGATAACACCGGGAAGGATTATGTCCTTTAAGGATTAAGCTTATATTTGATCAACCGGGTTTGGGCCTGGGTTTTCTTGTCTTTTTTTAGTTTTCTATTTCTTATTTTCTGATATTTTTATACATAGCTACACTTTGATCAACCGGGTTTGGGCCTAGGTTTTCTTGTTTTTTTTAGTTTTCTATTTCTTATTTTCTGATATTTTTATACATAGTTACACTTTGATCAACCGGGTTTGGGCCTAGGTTTTCTTGTTTTTTTTAGTTTTCTATTCCTTATTTTCTGATATTTTCATACAAAATAATACATTAGTAGAGGTACCTAGCGTAGAATTGAAGGGTCTACAAGCAGGTACATAAAGTGATAAAAAGATTAAGTGAAATTTTAGCGTCGAATTTATGCACGCCCCACAGTCACCTATATTTGTTAATAATAAGGAACCGACTATATACCAATAGGCTCCTATCCCAGAATATCTGCTTCAAGGACGATTTTTTCGAATTGATCAATTTTATGTATTTCGCCCAGAGAATGATTGAAATAAAAATAACTTATTATTTTAAATTAATGCAAAATGTTTTATTTTTCTACTTTGGTGATCAATTCTCGGTAACGTTGGACTGGTTCAGGTAGTTTCGGGTCTGATTTTTTATAGATAAACTACAAATTTGAATATAGGAAATAATATTATTTAAACGCTTTATACCAGTATTTAAGCCGTGTGAAAAGTTTGCTTATATTTATAATACGTAATTAAGATGGCAAAGACCTTACTTGTCGACCTTCGAGTTTAATTCATTGATTATATAGGAAATTAAAATGATTGAAACCACAAAGACCACACTTGCAACTCTTTCCAATAAAATTTCATAAAAAGGAAGAGGAGGGCCCTGTCTCACTGAAAAGAATTTTAAAATATTCTTAAATATACAGAGTAGTTTTATTTTTATTTTTAAAGGAGCCGTCTCTTCGCCGGCACCACCTCAGCCGCCTGTGCTTATTGTGGATCCTCCTGAGCTGTTTCGGTGTCCCTTTTGCATCTTCTGCAAGTAAGGTCTCCGTTATACAGCCCCATTTTTTCAGGTCCTCCTTTGTGGGTAAGTGTCCCGTAAGAAGACCCGTTATGGTGCGTAGTTTGTTCCTGCTCATTGAGAGCAGTTCTTTCACTACTTTTTCTGACGGTTCTTTTATGAATTTCTTCCTATGTGTTTACCTGGGCGTATTCTTCCAGTGTTTATTGTGTTGTTCTTTTACCCACCCTTTTAACCATTTCCTAGTGGAACTTCTGGGAATGCCCACAGCTGGTTCGGGTCCGTTCATCAGGGTTGACGATCCTGCTCTCGCGAGTTTATCAGCTTTCCCATTGCCAGTGACTCCTTTGTGACCTGTGACCCACTCCAGTGTTACACTGTTCCGAGTCGCCAGTCTTCCAAGTTCTTCGCCGCATTCCCATACCAGCCGAGTAGTTAGTCTTTATGGAACGAAAATATTAATTTTGTTTTTTTAACCTGAACACCTTGTATATTGTTATGTCTTCCGATTGTTGTTGGTGCTTTGTTTTATTCATCCGAAGACTATTCATCTTTTGATAAAACTTAATGAATAAACAGTATTACAAAATTTCAACAAAGGAATTAACAAAATTAGAAATAAAATAAAGACCACCCCATATGGCAGTCCCGAAAGAAAGAGCAGGCCTGTCCACCTTCCTGGAAAGGACAGGATGGACGATGACCCAGGAGGACAACTCCTCGGGAGCATGTAGTACAATGGGTCTAAGCCTAAACTCACCCTCCCCACTATACAGTATCCTCACTAAATAAGCAATAAAACAACATAAGCGGTTGCACATCTAACTCCACTGTTTTAAGTAAATATTTTATTTTGGTGAAAATTGACACATTTTTTATCATCAAAATAGTTATTTATGATGAAGTTATACTTTTGCACACGAGTTATTATTTGTATTTTTTTAAAGTAACGAATATTTTTCACAATTTGTCTGACACTTCTGTCAAATTTACTGACAGCTCAAAAGTTTATACAACAAACGACTGAATTCAAGGCCACTAGATAATTTCGTAGCTAAAAAAGAGTGTTAAAATGAAAACCCTATTTAAAAAGCATTGGTCATTTACGCACGCTTTTGGGTGTTATAATGGAAGTCCCATATAAAAAGCATTGTTCATTTACGCACGCTTTTTAACTTATGTTATGTATAATGTATGATTTCACACATTTTTTTGGTTCGTAAATGCCTAATTTTGAAGGTGGCTGTATGTAAAAAAATTAATTTGGCCCACAAAGACTAACCAACATGTTTATTCCAAAATATTTTGAATTTGTTTTCAGTGTGAATCTGTACGATACTGCAAAACATATTTTGGATATATTTTCTAGAGACACAGTAAAAATATTTGGCAGATCGAAAATATAGTACACCGAAGTCACCTGAGCTACGCTACTGAACAGATTCGTTATTTATTTTGACCACAAAAAATAATTGAAGATAAAATTAATTTGGTAATATCACCTTTATGTAACTGGCTTGAGGAATTATATAAGAATTTATCAGCAATTAATATATAAATATTAATAAAATATTGAAGGATATAAAAAATAATTTGAATTTCAGTGAAAAAAAATTATTAGCTAGTAATAATACTTTATTTGCTGATGACACTAGTGTAACCTGGAGTAATTCAGAGATGCCAATTTTACACTCTACCACATGCAGAGATCTCCTTACCGTTAATTCCTTTTCTGACTTTAATCGACACAGAAAACCATATTTTTACTTTATGGAGAAGTTTTACAATCTCCTGAATTCAATGACTTAATAAGATAAGATCTTTTTGTGAATTATCTTTCTGTTTTGCTATTAAATCTGCCCCCAAACAGCTTGATTTTTCTACGGCATTAATGACTTACTACTACTTTTTGCCATGGTTTGCCTTTCGTTACTTTTCATCTTACCTTTCATTAGGTACCCATACCGGAATTTCATTGTTCATGGATGCAAGATGAAAAGTAGCCACCCTAGTCCATTTTCCACACGTGTTAATTGAATTGGCTATATTGGTGTTCCAATGCTCCTATCAATGTACTCTTTCATTCCATTTCTGTTGTTTTCTACTTTATTCGCTATAGAACTGCTTTTAAGTACGTTATTTAAGCAACTTAACTCTTGTATGTATTTTGGGGTGACATTCACCGAGGTCTAAAAGATCTTTTGTGCACCCTTGCTTCTACTTAGTTTCTGAGGAGAGTCTCAAAGTCTAGAATCTCCTTTATTCCTATGTCCCGGAGAAATTTTAGGAGATCTGCATGATTCAACTTAGATTAATGTCCCTCTTCTATCCAGTAGTATTCCAGGTGCTGTGCCCTAGGATTCTGAATGGCTGTGCAATTCGATAGTATGTGGATGAAGGTTTCTCCTTCCATGCCACAAAATCTACATTTTTCTTCCTCCTCTATTTTGAGCATTTTCCGGTTCATTGAGT
Source organism: Galerucella calmariensis (assembly GCA_910591675.1). Taxonomy (NCBI): domain Eukaryota; kingdom Metazoa; phylum Arthropoda; class Insecta; order Coleoptera; family Chrysomelidae; genus Galerucella; species Galerucella calmariensis. The sequence goes on from CAJUYG010003482.1 coordinate 18,047, forward strand.
TTGATTAGGCATTCCCAGTTCCCACGTCCTTTTGGAACTGATTGCACAAGAGCTCAGCTCTTTAATGGCTGCTTGACTGTCAGACATTATGATAATCCTTTGCCTTCTATATCCTTCATCAATATTGAACTGGGCGAACTTTTTTATGGCGTGAATTTCCACTTGAAAGATACTTGGGGCTTTTCCCAAGCTTTCAGAGTGTTTGGTTCCTGGCCCGTACGCATTTAGGCAAAACGCACCACATATTAACCATTGCTCTAAAATCTGCCGTGCTGATTGTTCCGCGACTAAACGCGGTACGTTTTGTCTAGATAGGGTCGAAAGCAGGTACGGATTGCCCTCGTATTAGAATCTATTTACGCATTTCATGCCTGTTATTATGTGAGCTGATTAGCGCAGTTGGTAGGGTATTGGGCTTGTAACTCAGAGGTCGTAGGTTCGAAACCGGGTTAGGTGCTTGGTTTTTTTGTTTTTTTTTTAAGTTTTTTATTTCTTATTTACTGATATTTCTATACATAGTTACACTTTGATCAACCGGGTTTGGGTCTAGGTTTTCTTGTTTTTTTTTAATTTTATATTTCTGATATTTACATATTTATTTCAATATTGGGTTAGGTGCTGTGAGGGCAATCCGTACCTGCTTTCGACCCTATCTAGACAAAACGTACCGCGTTTAGTCGCGGACCAATCAGCACGGCAGATTTTAGAGCAATGGTTAATATGTGGAGCGTTTTGCCTAAATGCGGCCCGTACAGTGCTATCCCAGTTCATTCTATTGCTTTTGATCTGTCTCTGTACCATTGAAGGGCATTCTTTCCAAGTCTGAGAATGGTATTTGGATCCGATTTCTCTGAAAAGTCATACTTTTCCATCATACCATCTTGTGGTATGTCCCAACTTGTCTGATTTCTAAGTGATAGGGTAGTTTTTTCAATGATTCTCTCTCTACATAGTCTGGATCTTGATGTTTCTGCAACACTTTTTACCACCATATGTAGTGTTGTCAGGTTGAGTATCACTTCCATGGCTCCTGTAGGGCATGTTCTCATTGCTTCTGTAATGCATATACAGGATAGTCTTTGAATTTTGTAGAGGTTTTTTCTCGATATTAATAGGCTAGTTCTACTACTCCACGCAATGACTCCATAAGTGATAATTGGTCTCACTATGACAGTGTACATCCAGCTTATGATTTTTGGGTTACAGTCCCAGTTTCTCCCTGCCATATTCCAGTACATCACTAGTGCCATTTTTGCTTTGTATGTAATCTCCTTTTCCTGTTTATTCCACAGGAGTTTACTGTCTAAAGTCCAAGCTAAATACTTGATTTCTTGTCTCCATTCAATCTCGTTTCCATCAAGCTTAATGGTTTTGAGGTAACTCAACCCTTTCGAGAGTATTGTACTGTCATTAATTTCAAATCAAAATCGGGCACCCTAGCAACAATGGAGTTAATATGGAAAACCCAAATGCTGTCGCTTATGTTTAAGTGAGTTTGAGCGTTATTCGGTGGCGCAGTGTTGCTATTGCTGTACTACAGCTCATGACAAAATCCAAGAATTCTATGCTTACTAGTCATGCAACATTTTATTTGAAAACGGTTCAACATATTTTTTTGAAAATGTACATATAGATTGACAAATAATATGGCGAATTCTATACGTACCGCTTGATTACCCTATTTTCTTTAAATGAAATTCACATAAAAACAGCCTGATGCCTATGTATGTTTTTAATGTCAACCAAACTAAAAATTTATATGATATAAGATATATTCTATTAATTTCAGTTATATTTTCCACAAACGCAGTCACATAGCTTAAAGCGGCCCTGTATATTATTTCCAAAGATTCCAGACAAATTCGTCTATAATCTGTAGTCGTTACGAAGCGTATCTCGTACAGGAGTGTAAACATGGTTTAAAATTTCAACAAAGTTTCGGTTGCTTCTTGAATAATATCTTCCCAAATCACTTTTAAAAATAAACATTAATTTATTGTAGTAGTTTGATCTTTAGCAATTGATAGAACTGTTGAGCAATTTTTACATTTTTCTGACTCACTCCTGGCGCCTTAAATTACTAATTATAAAATTAGTAAATGAATACTATACACATAGCATTTTTTCTCCCTTTCATTTCACTTGAATATTTGCTTGTAATTGGACGCGGTTGACTTGATTTCAACAATACTTTAGAGAATTATATATTAATAATTCTAATAATTTTAATTCTTATAATTGACATTAATTACCTAGGACATCATTAATAATTATTATCTATTGAATTAAGAGAGTGCTCTTTTGTTATTTTTAAAATAATAGCTTATAAAGTTTTGGTTGAGGAAGCAGCTTAAACTGGGAAATGTACATTAATATAAGCTGAAAATTGAAAAAGAGAATTCATCACCAGGATTCGAAACCGGATTCGCTTGGGCCAAAAACTCTAGCCTACTAACGGTTCCTACCTACCCTTGAGTATTCTATTTGACATTATATTATTATAAGCTTGCATTACCACAAATGCGTCTAACATTTGGCCATCCTGCTTCGGTCCTTATCCTTGAGGTACCCTTTCTGTGCTGAACACGTATATTCCAGTCACCCCCTCACTATCACATTCCATTATGGTCTCATGTGGACATTTCGTAAATCAAATCCCACTTTTGATATACAGTGTGGAAACCACTTATGGAATAAAATTCTTTTTATGTCATTATTTTAGAAAATTATAAAAAATGCCGAGACTCGTCAACTTTTGAATTGAGCTTCGCGATACGTAAACATAAATTTAAATGTACAGAGTGCTTCACGCAAGTATGCCATGGTCGGTGTTTTTTTTAATGGAACACCCTGTATATTTGCATATTTTTGAAATCCTTTTAATGCACCGATTCCAACAAACTAAATAATGTATAGTCAATTATGAATTATACAGAGTGAAATTTTAAAATTAATAATTTATTACACTTGAAATATTGGTACTTTTTTAAATTAGCTAAATATGGATTTATCAAAAATCTAAACTAACTAATTGTTAGACGTATTTTGTATATTAAACAAAACCTGCTGCGCCCATGAATTTTATCATAAATACCTAAAAATTGCCTAAAAACGCCAATAATTTGACAAAATCGGTAAATAATGTGGATTGTTTTCTATTCTGTCAGTTGTTGATGTGTTGACAGTTTATACTGAAAAAGTAAAATCTTTGTCAAACACTCTTTCCTTGTCG
>CAJUYG010003484.1:8747-21262 GCA_910591675.1 Galerucella calmariensis
AAATTACATCACTTTTCATACATAATGCCGTTTGTTCCATTCAAATCGGACCAATAGTAACGAAGTTAGGTGTTAGTGCCTTTTTGACAGCATTATTGCGCTACTTTCAACCATCCCCCCGGTATATCTATACTCTCGATTACGTCGATTACCTCCGCATCGCCCCCGCGTTCACATTGCAGCAGCAATACCATTCTTCGCTAATAATATGCATGAGAGCTTATGGCAGCATGTGTTGAATGCCTTGCTATAGACGCGAAGGTTGTGGGATCGAATCTCACTGAAGTTTTTTTCAGATTTTTAAATATACAACAGGACTAAAAATGGCTGCCTTAAATTAAAACGCGCGCGCCGCTCTCTCTCTCTTACACATTGTCTCGCTGCTCTCTCTCTAACACACGGTTTTCCCTATACTTATGGTTGAACATACATAGACCATCTACTCCGGTAAAACCAATGTAATAGAGAAACTAAAAAAACTGCTGATCCACCGTAAATGCTGTTACTCTAGGGAACACCTTGGTGCCGAGTTTCACGAGCCGTAACCTGAAAAAGTAAAATTCTCCTGGTGTGTCCCTGAAAATAACAAGAAGGCAGCGTAGCTGGCTGTCACCACCCACGAGTACGTGGGAAACAGGAATCAACGACTCCTGTAAGAAAAGTCCGAAAGGATAGATCCGGCCTCCGCTGCTATCAGTTGTTGTTGATAATGAGAGGTCTTTGTGTGTAGGGTTACGTCTGGTATAAGGTCCAGGATAAGGTTTTACTACTAATTTACTAAGTAGTTTTTAGGGGATACCTGTGTATGAAAGAAAACTAAGCGTCATCGAATTTAAATGGGTTTATTATAAAAAAAGAAAACCAAGAATAGGAATTAAATAATGAAATAATAATAATAAATACTATAATATAAAACAAAAGATATAATTCTGCTAATAAATTCAGTTGATTGAAAATGGGCGAGAATCGTAATTATAGGTTACGTATGAAAGCTTAATATCTTATATTGATAAATGAATTCTCTATTTGCAAACTTTTCGGTGTGGGCTAAATGCTCCTCACCCCTCAGTTTTGAGGATTACGACTGAATCCCTTATAACAGTAAATATCAAATAAATAAAAAATTCCAAAATAAAATATAAAAATAATATGTGCATGAGGTGGCAATAAAATACGGGCTAACCAAACTACAAAAATATTTGTTTCACAGTTAGTACAAGATTTAATCAGACTCACCAATGTGCAGGTAGGGCGCTCTCCAATGATGCTGAAGACTTCTCACCCGGCTTATTCGTTGACACCAACACACGTATCGGATGGGGTAGACTTTTTATCGAACCTATTTGCCTCTAGCAAATCTTATTTGGCCGTTCGCTACCCTCTTTCCCGAATTACTCTTTAAGCGCTTACAGTAGACGCTCTCTCGAAAAAATCCTTCAAGTGTCGAAACGAAACTTATTTTGAACTCCGCACTACTTTTGTCTTACAAGTCAAAATATAACTCTGGATTTTTCCAGATGACCGCTAACCGCGAACTCCATGGGGCAACCGCCCGCAACCGTGTTCGGGACTCAACTGCCTTGTCTTTTTTTCTGTCTCGTCCAGCTTTGGACAATTTTTGCCCAGTCAGCTTTTCACCACTTTTTCATTCCTTCATTTCTTATTGGACACACGTGTACTTTGTAACCCACGATCGCTTTGCTTCATCAGCTAACTCGTGTTTTCGAAACTAGGTTCCTTTTGGGTCACTTTGTAATTGTGTCATTGTGCATTATCAGCATTGTTTAGTCTGATTGAAATTTGCTACGCTACTTGAATTTAAATTATATTTTTATGAAGTTTTTTTGTTTTGAATATACTTGAAATTTGTTATACAGGGTGATGTTTTCCATAATTCCACCCTTGGTACTTATTACACCCCTCAGATACTATAACTGGTGTATCTGTAGTTGAAAAACTACTAGACTTTATATCACACCATGGATTACCCCAAAAATTACTACAGATCGTGGTAACGAATTTAAGAATTTCGATCTAGAAGACTTTTGTAAGTTACATCATATCCATTTACATTTCACTACTGCAAAGAACAGTAATTCAAATTCCCCTATCGAAAGATTCCATTCAACCCTAATTGAACATTATAGATGTCTACAAGAAGAAAATAAAAACATGCAACCTAATCAATTAATAAAAAATGCCATATTCTGTTATAACAATTGTATACACTCCGTAACAAAATACACCCCATTCGAAATAATGAAAGGAGACAATAATCCTGATCCTTTTGATTTAGATGATCACCTTATAATATCAACATATGTGCAAGATCATGATGAAAACAGTAGAAACTTCATGAAAAAATAAAACAAAATAACGAGACTATCAAGGAGAAAAATATTCAAAAATTAAATGAAAAACGTGACAACCCCCCAGACTTTTCAAACGAAGAAACATGCTACGTTAGAACTAAATTAAGGAACAAAAAATCACCCAAATTCAAAAAGACTAAAATAATTAAACAAAAAGGAGTACTAATCGAAACAGACAAAGGAACTTATCACAAAATCTTAACACGTAAGCCAAGATATAAAATAAAAAAATTGTTACAGGTACCCAATGAACCTCCAGACATTACTGACAACGACATACATAATACTCCAGGTACTTCAGGTACGCAGCACTGACGAAGACATAACAATTACAAAAATAGAAAACTTTCTCCTTCCCATCCAATTAGGAAACTCTAGAATAATATATAATAAACATACTTTCTTACATTACGTAGACTTAGATATAATTCATGCCCAAAGTAGCGTTTTCGCAAGCGAATAATCTTATTAATCATTTTAATATAGTAAAACATAGTATAACCATAAGTCAATGTAAGTAATCATATATCATATCATAGCTTAGCACAAAATATGTTAACGATAACTCAATATCTAATCAATATTGTTGAAACTAAATTAAATAATCTCACTCCCCATATTAGAATAAAAGAGGACTGATAAATGTAGTGGGTAAAGTTGATAAATGGCTTTTTGGAACTCTAGATGCAGATGATGAAATTTAGTATAATACTGCAATAGATTTACTACAGATAAATCAGAAAAACATAATCCAAGAAGTTAATTTACAAACCTCCTTATATAAAAAACACTTGGGAATAATTTTTTTTTATTTCCGCGCATCAACCATATTGGTTATTAGCAGTGGAACAGTGAATGATTATTTTGTACATATTAGTTGAACAATAGAATAATTATATTTCGTATAGAAGCTCAGAATCCTTTAAAAACTGTATTAAACTTTGAACACTGCACTCCTTGAACACTGCACTTAAATTGTTCGGTAGGTGATGCTGCAACCTTGCGACACTATATAGCGGACACTCAATCAAAATATGTTTAATTGTAATGAGATGCTCACATACTTCACAATACGGTTGACACTCCTTTGACAGTAGATATATATATTTTTTTCCATTTTGGGAGCCGTTCAGATGCCGGGAGCACTGCAGCCTATTGGCTTATTGTACTCTGCTCCCATATTTAGTCCACCCATCCAGTTATCCCCGTACCTTCGAGTAGACGGTATAGGTCCATTGGATGTGTGCCATATACTTCAGGTGGCACATTGGCCTCTCCGAAGATTGCCCGTCTCCTCGAGTGCAGTGCCTCACAGTCAGACAAGATATGGGTCACGGTCTCGATCTCCATGCCACATAGTCTGCAGCTGAGGTCCCCGTTATATAACCCTATTTTATGCAGGTGATCTTTTAACGGGGTATGACCCGTTAGATAACCTGTAATAATTCTTAGCTTATTCCTGCTGATATTCAGTAGTTCTTTGGCCCGTTTTGCACATGTGTCACCTATGAAGGTTTTGCTGTGTACCTGTTTCGGAGTGTTCCTCCAATGAAGTCTATGTTGGCTTTGTACCCATTTTTGTATTTGTGCTCGGACTACCTTTTTTGTGGTCCCAAGAGCTAGCTGGTTCTGGTCCAACATATGCTGTTGCTGAACCTCTTTTTGCGAGTTCATCAGCTTGTTCATTTCCAGAAATACCATTATGTCCCGGCACCCACACCAATCTTACTTTAATGTGGTCCGCTAGTTCATTTAGTTCTTTCTGACATTCTTCTACTAGTCTGGATGTTACCTTGCGGCTATTTAAAGCCGCAAGGACTGCCTGGCTATCAGTTAGTATGTTTATCCTATGAGTGTCAGTCCTATATTTGTTAATTCTGACACATTCTAGGATGGCATAGATCTCTGCCTGAAATACAGAGGTATGTTTGCCTAGTGAGAAAGAGCCTTTTGTGTTTCTCTTTTCACTGTACATTCCTGCTCCTGTTCCTTCCCCTGTCTGTGATCCGTCTTGATTTACCACTTCCCTAGATACTTTCCAACTTTCCTCGTTACTCCGATTTGGAGTCCTCGAGACCATTTGTTGTTCTGTATCTAATGGTTCATCACTTATTTTGCATTCTGGAAAATGTACTTCGAGAAGTTCTATCAGAGTTTCCTTCCCGCTTTGTGTATATCTTCCATCTCTTGTCTCTAATGAGTTATTTGTCCATTGAGGATCTTTGGAGAGTATCTTTGGGAGTCTAGCACATTCAGAAGTCTGTTCTACCTCTTCACAGTGTTTCCTCCATGAGTCTCTTTTAGCGATTCTCAGAGCCTTGTTGTATGACGTCAGAGTTTTCCTATATACGGTCCACTCTCCGTCTTTACTTGCCCTATTGAAGAGCTTTCGTACTTCCGCCCTTGAAACTTCATGGTCGTTATTCCACCATGGCACAATCCTGTTGGTTCTCCTTGTAGTTTCGGGGCAGTTGCGATTGAAGGTAGACACGATAGCTTCTTGGAATTGTTCCTCAGCTAGGTCTAGATCCACGCTATTTCTTACCGTCTCTCTCACCCTTTGGATTTCAAGGCCTAGGTCCGCCTGATAGGCCTCCCAGTTAGCTTTCCTTGGGTTCCGGTAAGTTTCAGTTTCAGTGCTAAAACCTGTTAATGTGTAGCTTATGTGTCTGTGGTCCGAACAACTCACCTCATCAGTCACATGCCATTTTTTAACAAAACTAGCTATAAAAGTAGTTGCAATTGTTATATCTAGAACCTCCTTTCTATTTATTGTTGCAAAGGTAGGTTTGTTTCCCACATTTAATATGTCCAGATTATTTTCCATAATAAATTGTAGTAAAGACTCACCTCTTTGGTTGGTGTTTGTGCTTCCCCAGGTTGTGTGATGTGCATTCACATCTCCCCCAATGTTCAGATGCGTTCCTTTGCCCCGACATCCTCTCACTAGTTCCTCCACTTCCCTGGATGGTGGTTGTTCAGAAGCATCTCCTGGTAGGTAGACCGATCCGAGAATAATCTCCCTCGGTCCCCCATCAGAGATGAATCTTACTTTGACCGTGGTCAGTTCTCTGAAACAGAAATGATTTAAAGGCAGTATCTTTATATTATTTCTTACTATTATACAAGTTTTAGGTACTTGGGAGGACCTATCGTAAATCAATTCCCCTCCTATCCCTGATAAACCCATAATTTTCCCCTTGTTCACCCAAGGTTCTTGTATGAGGGCCACATCGAATCCCCCCATTACTTTCGTAAGGACTGCAGATGCAGCCTTACTGTGCTGGAGGTTCGCTTGTATTACTCGTACCCCCGCCATCTGGTCCTCTTAAAACTCGGAAGACCACCCTTCCGAGACCGTAGTATGCTCGGAAGCCCATCGTCTCCAGAGTCTTAAAAGGAGCCTCATCAATGGACAAGGTCAGCGTTTGCCCCTTTCCATCGTCTTTTCTTCCTTTGAGGGTCCATTCCCCCGTTTTGAGGCTAGAATTTTGACTAGCCAGACGGTCCTTTAGAATGAACTCTTCCCTTATGGCACCTGGAACGTGCACGAGGACCAGGGGCCTTCTAGGGAGGTCTCCTGATCCAACTGTCAGATCAGCACCTTCCCAGAGCTCGCCCAGGCCTCCCACCGCGTTCCTGAGCCATTCCTTTGTGTATTCATTCCCACAGGTCATCCAGAGGACCCCTGAATGGAATGAAGTACGTTGGAATTGGAGTCGGTTTGCGCTTCCCCCAGGGGTGTCAAACACGGCCTCCTCCAAGCGGTTTTGAATCAGTCCTGCCTGTTCCTGATTCAGGGTGTTTTCTGGATGGCGTCTGTGGATCACCGCCATCCCAAGATTTGCTGTTGCATCCTTATAGGAGACAGTCTGCACTTTCGTGCTCCTGTTTATTTTTTTTGCAACATGCATATCAGGTGGAGTTGAGTTTTCAGATCGAGGTCTTTTACCTTTTACCTTTTTACCTGTCCCTTCTTTTCCACCTGTATTGGAGTGTCCCGACGTTGTCGGACCTGAGCTTGTCTTCTTCAGGACTTTTCCTGACTTGGACATGCTATTTCCCGATTTTGTCGGTTCATGCTCCTTTTTCTTTCCAGCTTTGTTTGGGTCTTTTTCCACCCATGTACCGGCTGCTTTTTTCTGTTCCCTGATGAGTTTCTTCCTCTGGGCACCAGATAGTTTTTTGGGCAAGGTCATGTTGGTTGCCTCACCCTTTTCTAAGGAGTCCTTCCCTCCTTGCTCTTTTGCCTTTGGAGTACAGACTTCAGCTACTGTCTCCTGACAACTTGTGTCGTTACAGTCCATTCCTGTAACGTCTTGATTTTCTTTAGAGGAGTCCTTGTCCTCCTCTGGTGTTTTTCTGCTTTGGTCCATATTGTTCCCACGAGCAGCTAGGGAATGTAGGTCCGCCCAGTCAGAGCCCCGCATGACTGGGTAAGGCTATATACAACAGGGTGCGCCAGTTGCCCTGAGGTCAGTGGTCTAAAAACCGAATAACCCACGGCCATCCATCCTTTCAGCGACCACTTAACCTTAGGATTTGGGAGGTTTTTTATAGTGGTCCCCATCCACGCAGGTCAGGCAATTAAGCTAAACCCCTCGAACCACATAGCTCGGCATACCTCTCACTGGCCTTACCCTAGCAAGGGGGTCGTTGCTCTGCTATGTAGTTTTCGGTTTGCGTCACGAGCTTGTCAGCGATTGGTTATTCGGTCGGCAATGTTAGGCGTTTATAGCCCTCATCCTTCCTTATTTACCAATGGACCAGTTCTTTCATTTGCATGACGTCCCTGGCCTTCCCCTATCCGCAACCTGGGGACGCTTCCGATAGGTAGCTCAACCCTTTACCCTCCTATGTCGCAGGGTAATGCACAAAAAAGTTGACTCTTGGACAAGCCGCAGCGTGTCCTCGAAACTTAATGAGCACGGTAGGTGATGCTGTAACCTTGCGACACTATATAGCGGACACTCAATCAAAATATGTTTAATTGTAATGAGATGCTCACATACTTCACAATACGGTTGACACTTCTTTGACAGTAGATATTGATGGCTGAGTCTGCTATGTCCTAGACGTAGTTTAGTCACTACAACTTCCATGAATCGATTGGGGGCATGATTTTGCCATGGTCCAAACAGAGATTTGATCTCTCGAGGCTAGGATTGTTTCAGGCTATCACTCCAATTTCCCAAAATTTTGTGTTTGTAGTTGATTTTCAGGTCTATTGGTAATGGATTGAAATGTGGAATTAATCCATTATCATTTGCTGCTTCTCTTGCCAATTTATCAGCCTCTTCGTTACCCACCAATCCTACATGTGAGGGAACCAATAGGAATACGATACTTTTATTCTTCAATTCATATAATTTTGTTTTGATCATATTGACAATAGGATGATGACTGTATAGTTTTGATATTATGTGTAATGAATTCAAGGAATCAGTAATTATCAAAAATTTCCTTCCACATTCTGTTTTGATGAAACTCAGTGCCCTATATATTGCATGAAGCTCTCCTGTCAGAACTGTTGATTCTGGTGCTAGTTTCTATTTTAAGCTTATGTTGGGCGCAACAATGGCAGATCCAATTCCACAGTCTGTTTTTGATGCGTCTGTGTAAATAGGAACGTGCTCAGGATAGTGAGTGATAGTACTGCGAAAGGCGTTGATAATTATTTTTGGATTGGTTTTCGTTTTTTTGTAGGTCAATAAATGGAGGTCAAGTTCTGGAAGTGGTATAAGCCAAGGAGGAGTAAAGCTATGTTGATTTTGTGATTGAGGGATGTATTGTATGTTTATGGATCTTAAAATTTGATGAACTGTTGAATTGAAAGGTTGGTGGGTTTTGTAATGCATCAGTGGTGAGGAAATATCCGCTATATTTTGTTTGGTTTTTAATAACGTACGCAAGACTCATAAATCGTCGTCTTTCATGAAGTGGAGGTTCGCCCAGTTCCCATTGAAGATTTTCTATAGGAGTACTTCTATATGCCCCAGAAATAATACGAAGAGCATTGTTATGAACGACATCTAGTATTTTTAGTGTTGTTTTGGAAGCTGAACTGTAGGCTAAGGATCCATAATCCATTTTAGAACGAATGAGTGTTCTGTATAGTGTTAGTAACGTAGTACCAGCAGCACCCCATGTTTTGTTTGCAAGACATCTGAGTAGATTAAGACCTCGTTGACATGTTTGAGCTAATCGCTTGATGTGGCATTTCCAATTTAACGCTTCATCAAAAAATAACCCAAGGTATTTGATTTCGTGGCTGTAGTTAAGAATTTTGTCATTTAATTTCAAATCAGGCTGCTTGGTCTTGTGTGGTGTTTTAGAAAAAATAATGTATGTTGTTTTATCAGCAGAAAAATTGAAACTACTAACTTTGGACCAACTATTTAGTTGATTAAGTTCATCTTGCAGCATTTCTGCCATAGTATTGAGATTTGTACCTTTAACAAACATAATCAGGTCGTCTGCATACAGTTTGGCGTGCACAGGTTTCTTAAGACTTTCTAGCACATCATTAATTGCAATTGAGAAGAGCGTTGGACTGATGATGCAACCCTGTGGAGTTCCGTTCTCCTGGTATTTGAAGCTGGATAAGGTGCCATTTGCACGGACTTGAAAACTTCTGTTGTGTAAAAAATTCTTTATGAAAGCTAACATATTACCTTGATATCCCCAAGATTCCAGTGTTGATATTATTTTATATCTCCATGCCATGTCAAATACTTTATTTATGTCGAAGTACACGGCCATACATTTTTGCTTGTTACAGCTTGTTTCGCTCTCTAAATATATTAAGTTGTCAGTAGTAGATTTGAGAGGACGAAATCCAGTTTGTTGATGAATCAGAGAGTTTTCCACTTCAAGCTTCCATTTAAGCCTATTATTGATAATTTTTTCCAATAGTTTAGACAAACTGCATGTTAGGGAAATTGGTCGATAAGATTCGGATTTATTCCGATTAGTATTTGGTTTTAATATTGGTATAATGATAGCATGTTTCCATAAATTGGGAAATTTTTGATATTATAAAGACGAAGCAGAAAGTTAATGGCTTCATCAGGCAGATTTTTAAAAAATTTAGCAGGTATGTTATCTGGACCAGGGGCAGTATTTTTTAATGAATTGATCCCTTCTATTAATTCGTCTTTGGTAATAGGGATATTTATGTTACTGTTATTTTCTTGTATAGTGATGGGTGTGCTTTCGACATTTTGTTTGTATGTAAGGAATTCCTTAGAAAAATTTTCATTACCGGATTGTCTGCTATATGTATTTACCAGTGCTTCTGCTATTTTCTTATGGTCTGTCAATTCAATTCCATTTTCTTCTATTGTTGAAATTTGATAATGCTTATTGTATCTCATTAGTTTCTTAACTTTTTTCCAGACAGCGGTTATATTGGTATTGGTATTGATGCTATTGACATATTTTTTCCAGGATTCTTTTTTATTTTTATTGATTATTAGCTTTGATTCCGCTCGCTTTTTCTTCAGATCCATGAGATTAGCCTCGGTTTTGTGTCGCTTGTATTTGTTTAATGCTTTTTTACTCTGATTGATTGCTTGATCGCATTCGCCACTCCACCAGGGAACTATTTTATTCCTTTTAATATGTTTAGTTTTTCCAATAGATATTTCTGCAGATTTTATGATTAAACTATTGAATTTATCAACGATTTCGTCAATTTCAGTATGTAATGGAATGTTTTTTATTTCCTCTTCAATTTTTTGTTTGAATAAGGCCCAATTCGCGTTTTTCAGTTTCCATGTTTCAGGCGGGTTTTGATTAATGTGTGATGCCTTTTGGCTGAAATATTATTTATTAATTATTTTAATTATTATTATGGTATTATTATGAATAAAGACATAAATTCCCTTGAAGCTAATTTCTATAAAGCATGAATCGTTGACCAATATGAAAGAGAAAGATCTCACGTAGGATGTCAAGTTCAGAGCGTGAAATGAACATAAACAGAATTGTTTTATATTTACAAAACGCTGAACTTGACTCGTCGTATAAATATGTTAACGAAAGTGTTTTAACATTCATTCTAAATTATTCTACATACATTCTAATCAATTCTAATTCATTACTTAATTATTCTAAGATGTCCTAAAGACATTCAAAGTGTATTCTATTCATCGTAATTATTTTAATTAATATTCTAATTAGTACTAGTAATAAGTGGGCTAATGTATAATAGTAAAGTAAGGTAATAAAGAGAACATGACCCAGTGATTCCAGTAGTTGTTTTTATTCCTGTGAGATGACACACCAAGTGACCAGCAACACCACCTAGTCAGAGGCCCTTCCACACTTCTAATGCACCAAGTATCCATAGTAGGATACATACATTACAAATGGTTGAGTTATTGGTTTTTGATATTAAGATTGAGAAATGATCACTACCATATAGATCATCTAGTACGTCCCAGTTATGGTTTAATAACACGTTGGTGTCACAAAGAGAAACATCTATAGCTGAGAATGATCCTGTGGCAGCGTCAAATCGAGTTGATTTTCCGTTATTCATAATAGCGAGGTTTGAGTTATTCGCCATCTGTGCTACCACTCTTCCTTTTCAAGTTGTTTTGTTGGAACCCCAATAGACATTATGGCCATTAAAGTCTCCAAGAATTATTTTGGGGGATGGAATTTGAATAACAAGATTGAGGAGCTCGTTTTCATCTAACTGACTGTCAGGAGCAATATAGATATTGCAGATGTTAATTTTTTTGTTATTATCAGTAGATATTGATACTGCGACCGCTTCTAGAGATGTTTGTATGGGAATTATTGTTGTGTTTAATGTTTGTTTGGTGTATATTGCTACTCCTCCACCAGCATGATATCGGTCTGTTCTGTTTTTAAAATGTACGTCGTAGGCCTTAAGGGAATGAACATTGGAATCTTTGAAATTTGTTTCTTGTAAACATAGTATATCGGGAGAATGCTGATTAATCAATAATTGAAAAAAGGGTAATCTAGTATAGTAACTATTTATATTCCACTGTAATATTTTATGATACATGTTTGATTTTTAAATATTTTTAGTTTGTGAGGGAAGAATCGCTTTCAGGATCGTATAAAACGGAATCTAGCTGTTTCCTCAACTTTTTAACCAATTTTGTACATCTAATTTTAGTAGTCCGATCTTCAGTAAGTGAGTGTACTTCTTCTAGCGTATTTATAAGTCCTGGAATGTCGGTAGTATAATCCTTTGCTATGTTTAAAACATCACTTGATCCATAGGTATTTTCTAGGAGGCTCTTTAGTTGTTTGCTATCTAATATAAATTTTTTATTACGCGTGTCTTCCATTAGTTTTTGTAAGTTTTGAGATAATATAATCTCAGAGGTTGAGGTTTTCCTTGTTTTCTTTTTAGTTTGTTTTAGTGATGGGAGTGGAAATTCTACGTGTTGGTCTTCTTGTGGAGTGGGTTCGGGAGAGGTGACAATTTCTGAAATGCTGCGTTTCAAGGTAGTTTACTTGTCTTTAGATGATGTGGTGGTTTTTTTGGATTCGGGTTCTTTGAAAACTGATTGATCTATAAGTTCTTGCATGGTACTTTGATTTTGGGTATCTTTCATTGGTTGTAGAGTAGGAGTAGTTGTACTATTTAGTGTAGATTGGAGTTGTTCTGGAATGTCGATGGCAGTGGGAAGATGGCCTAGATCATCTTGTGTGGGAGGATGAGATAGTTGAGGAAATGTTTGTTTGGATGACAGATCGACACATTGCGATGCCATGTGGCCTGTTTGTTTGCATTTATAACAAGTTGTGTCTGTTGTTATGAAAATACGATATTTCAAATCATCATGTTCAATCGTAAATGATTCAGGAAGAACGTTATTTTGTGAAGAGGATATATAGACCTGTCGCCTAAAACTTAATATATGACTATAGGCGGGATCTGTTGCGCCTATTCTCAAGAAAGTAACTGGTGACATAATTGTGAGTCCAATTTTTTCTAACTCTTGAATTATCTTATTGTGTGGAATTGTAGGGCTAACGTTTGAGAGAACAAGTCTTTCCGAAGGGGTGATGAGCTTTCTCGCAGGAATAAGTGTTCCGTTTATTGAGATTGTGTAACGAGTTATTTTTGTTGTTATAGATACAGGGTTAATTTTC
>CAJUYG010003485.1:0-21260 GCA_910591675.1 Galerucella calmariensis
CATTATAAAGGAGCCTTTTATTTTTTAGTGGTAATCAGAAAATGCAATAAAATATAGGGTGTTCCCTAAGAAAAAATATAACTTTGATACGCTACACTTTATTGGAACACCCTGTATATTTCAAAATATTTTCAAATTATAGTTTAAGCTGGAGTAAAATTTGTGGTATGAAAAGATTTTCCGAAAAATTTATATTTTCTGCGATATCTGTCCGGTCCCGGACTTTTTCCGAACTTTGTATAATAAGTTTTAGTCAAAAATCAATTAAAAGAGTTATCTGCTTGGGAAAATTTGTAAAATAAAGTGTTTTCTGAACTCATCAGTTTTTGTTACTACCCAGTACGTACAAGAGGAAGGCGAAATTTGATTACCAATTTCGAATTTAGTATAAAACATTTTTTCCATCATTCTAGCACCCTGTATATTTTATTATCCTGTGGGTAAATGAACAATTGAATTTATACTCACACAAATATATGAATATTAGTTGAAGTTATTGTTTTTTCTTCCGGAAATTAAACTTTACACACCACCACATTTTTAAACAAATAAAAATAACTAATTTTGTTTTTCAAAAATCCACAAATCACTTGAAGAATCTCCTATAATTAATTTTAATCATAACGATGTACCTATCTACACATTTAGATATAAATTTGAGCTTCCCGTGACGCGCTACACGTACTGACATATTCAGCCGTATTTCAAGCTATAAAAGTGATTAAGAAGTAACCAATCACAAGAAGGAAGAACCCAACCAGTAATAACAGTAGAATTTGACGGGTACTGTCTATGAATAGGTAATGGTATCCTTCTTGGAATAAAAGGCTGCTTTTGAATTTACTCAAAAAAGTAATACTGAGATATAATATTACTTTTGTTAATTTTTTGGGAAAAGATAAAAATAATAATTAGTACACATACAGAAGATATTCAGCTAGAATATTTTATAATTATTCCAGTTTAGAAGGAATAGAGTACACGCATATTTCATATTTTGCTTGGATATTAATTCATAATAGTAAATATGATATCAAAAATTACTAATAATAGGAAATAAACCAGTTTCCATTGGAAATTACTCCCAAATTTAAAAATAAGATTCAAATTTCAATGCACTTTCCGACCACAACCCGAGGATTTCCGAACGCTACCGATGATACGTGTGATGTCATATCTCCTGTGTTTACTTATGTCAATATAGCTGGTATTGCATTAGGTTATGTGTAGTTGTCTGTTTATATTGTATTTTAATCAACTATTAATTGCTTCATCGACGTAAAAATATCATTTATATGTTTGTTTGAGACCATTACGTGTTTGTGTGTTTTTTTTATTTCTAAAAGTCAACTTAAAGTGGAAAGTGGTCATAAATATTCGATATTTCCGAGGATATTTTAAAACTTTTGGAGGAATATATTTTATTTACTAGTTCAGTGTTCAGTGAGTAAATATATGGCTAACGAAGGTTTTGTAAAAGCACAAACTGATAACTTGCCCAAAGTAGACTCATTGCAGATGACTTCATGATTTTCATTTAGTTTGTTAATTTCAAGTTGAATTCTTGCTTTAAGCACTTGTTATTATTATTATTAATAAAATCTTTCACCTCTTTGTAAAACATTTTAATTACTTTATTAGAAAAATGTCAATTATCAAATAAGTATTAGTTGTCATTTTCATAGCTTACTTTGATAAATTATCTTTTTCATATTTACAGCAAACTTTCAACATTTCATAACCCAAAAACGGTACAAGGTAGGGGTAACATATTATAAATTTTTAAAATCAGAAGAAAAAGTCCATTCCAAAAATGTAAAAATATAGAGGGTGTCCTATTTAAAAAATAACTATTATTTTTCGTATCACCTTAAATTTGCACGCTACTGAACTTTTGATGGAATATTAAGAAAATTCAGCTGTAACCAAACAGCTTTTATACGAGAATTTTTTTTCTAAAAGTAATAATAACGATGATAGGGGGTGGGTAATTTATGATGAATAACTCATAGACCAAAATAATTTTGTGAATTTTGAAGAGTTAAATTATATTTAATTTTTTCTGTTATTTTATATTTTTTATTATCAAAATTATGTATTATAATTAATTTATAACTGCAAAATTAATTTCTGAATTGATGTATAGCGGTTTTAAAAATATAATTACATTCAAATAAAAGCAAACACCTACAACCTCTTATCCTATAAATCTTTTAATAGAAACGGTACTCGACGAAACCCAGTCGTCCTTCATTCGCACTGTCAAGGAAAATCATTGCTCTCACAGCATTATAATACTATAATAATATAATGTAAACATACAAATTTGATTTACCTTCTTTTTTATTCCAATAAAAAATTGTGTTTATCCAAATTCAATCAGAATATAAAAACGGGTCACTGTATCCTCAAATCGAAATCACTAAAACACTTCCTGTTTGTATTGTTTAATTGTAAAAACCGTTATTAAAACCAACAAAACCGAAAGAAAAATATCACATCATCTATTAGGTTTGGTCCTTCTTTTGGCGAACATCACTAACATTCAAGATTTTTCAAAAGTATGTCACTGTGTCAAGTCGCGAATGGTGTTCTTAATATACTTTTCTTTTACCTCACTTTAGCACTTATGAGACTCGAACAATCAAAACTGTTGATTA
Organism: Galerucella calmariensis; assembly: GCA_910591675.1. Taxonomy (NCBI): domain Eukaryota; kingdom Metazoa; phylum Arthropoda; class Insecta; order Coleoptera; family Chrysomelidae; genus Galerucella; species Galerucella calmariensis. The sequence continues at coordinate 2,661 of CAJUYG010003485.1, forward strand.
AAATTTTTTATCCAAGGGTGGAATTTTAAATTTTGAAAAACCACCCCCAATCAAAATTACGAAAATTTTATTCTGAAAAAACAAAAAAAATTTTTGAACCGTAGTTTTTGGCGCCCGAAATAATTTTCGTTGAGCGTAATCGTGCGAGGGGCGATATTAGGGTATTTTTGGGCGCGATGGACCTGCACAGAGTGCTTGGGGTCGTGGAACTAGCCATCAGGAGTCCAAACGAAGAACTCCCGGCCTAAAACCCCCTTCCATAACAAATATAACTGTACCTGTAGTAGATCTATACTGAGGTAACCTACTTTTGGCTACAGTGGGGGGGTCTCTTGAAGATGAGAGATTTCGGTGTCTCTGTGTGAAGTGCGATGGTGCCATTTTTTAAGATATCCGTGATAAAAAGGAAATATTACGCTGAAAGATACAATATTGCTGTTAAACACTTGTTATTTTTATAAAGTTGAATATTATTATTGTTAAAAGTAATTTGATATAAAATATTAGCAGTGTAGAATAATTGTAATATGTTGATTTCTTTTTTTTAACAACAATAGAGAATAATTTCATTTCGGAATACAGCAAATGACAGTTATTCAAAATTATTATGGTTGGTATTTAAGCATTATACAGAAATCATAGTTTGATATGAACATTTTACAGGATTCACAGTTTTATATTTAAAATTTTGCGAAATTCATAGTTCTGTCTAAGCATTTTAGAGAATTCATAGGTTTAGGTGAAATTTTACAAAATTCCCAGTTTTATATTTAAAATTTTGTGAAATTTATAGTTCTATCTGAGCCTTTTCCAGAATTCACAGATTTATCCTGAGAGTTTTGTAAAAGCATTTTACAGAATTCATGGTTTTATATGAAAATTTTACGGAATTTCACAGTTTGATCTTCAAAGCTCTGTGAAATTTACCGTTCTATCTAAGCACTGTACAAAATTCACAGATATATCTACAAAATTTTGTGAAAGTTACAGTTGTATCTAGAGCATTTTACAGAATTCACAGTTTTATCTTTAGAATTTTGTGAAATTCACAGTGCTATCTGGCGAATTCACAGAATTCATGGTTTTATATGAAAATTTTACGGAATTTACAGTTTTATCTTCAAAATTTTGGGAAATTAACAGTAGTAGTTAGAGCATTCTACAGAAATCTCAGTTTTATCTTTAGATTTTGTGAAATTCACAGTTCTATCTGGAGATTTTACAGAGTTCATGGTTTTAAATGAACAGTTTACGGAATTTACAGTTCTATCTTTGAAATTTTGTGTAATTTACAGTTGTATCTAGAGAATTTTACAGAATTCACAGTTTTATTTTTAGAATTTTGTGAAATTCACAGTGCTACCTGGCGATTTTACAGAATTCCTGGTTTTATATGAAAATTTTGCGGAATTTACAGTTTTATCTTCAAAATTTTGGGAAATTAACAGTAGTATCTAGAGCATTCTACAGAAATTCGCAGTTTTATCTTTAGATTTTGTGGAATTCGCAGTCCTATCTGGGAATTTTACAGAATTCATTATTTTCTATGAAAATTTTACGGAATTTACAGTTTTATCTTCAGAATTTTGTGGAATTCACACTCCTATCTGGGGATTTATAGAATTCATGGTTTTATATGAAAATTTCACAGAATTTACAGTTTTATCTTCAGAATTTTGTGAAATTCACAGTCCTATCTGGGGATTTTATAGAATTCGCAGTTTTATTTCCGGAATTTTGTGAAATTCATAGTCTTATCTGGGGATTTTACAGAATTCATGGTCTGCTATGAGAATTTTACGGAATTTACAGTTTTATCTTTGAAATTTTGCGGAATCTACAGTCCTATCTAAGTATTTTATAGAATTCACAGTTTTATCTTTAGAGTTTTGTGAAATTCACAGTCCTATCTGAAGATTTTACAGAATTCAAGGTTTTATTTGAAAATTTTACAGAATTTAATTTTATCTGAAAAGTTTTGCGAAATTCACAACTTTATCTCAATATTTTACAGAATTCCACAATATAAAACATGCTATAAAATTGGAATGAATAAAATTTAAAAAAATTATGAATGCAAATGATATTGTTTCTATTTTGGTAAACAAAACTTATTTTTAGACATTTCTCTTAATCGATTTCTAATAAATTTTTGATTGATGTCTTCGACACTGCTCATTATCGAATATTTAACATAACGAAAAGTCTTTCAACTGGCCTGCATTGAAATTTTTATAATTTCAAATTTAACCTCCCAATTTCAGCTAGGCATAAATAATATTTTGCTTCATAATGGGAATATTATACAAAGTTGTATATAAATTTTCAAATAAAAATATACGTATACATATTTGAATGATTTTTTGGTTTAACCTTTGAAAGTTGAGCTACTTACTGTGAGATATTCTCATTTTTGCAATTAATATAAATTATAATAAATAAATCGTAATCTTCATTATATTTGTCGGGATTTTGGAACAAACTCATGTTAAAAAAACTGTGTATCTGTAAGAAGATAATTTCTATGATTCAAAAGTATTTTAAACGACAATTATATCCACATTCTTCGGGTCACTGTTAAAATATTCCTTTTTGTATATTAATCTGATGTAATTTTAATGTACTCTTCAAATTTAATTTGAAATTAATTTAATTCAACGCTAGCTAATTATATTGTCATTTACATTTATGATTTTACACAAACGAAGTAAAGATAAGAGAACAACGAGTTATTGTTAAAATTATAACTCCCTATTCATTCATAATAGAATTTCACATTAAAACTAAATCTGAATATTGTATTTAAACTTAGTATTCTGTCACACCTTTAGGTCTTTTTCTACTGCCTCTATTCGCTTCTTCTTTGGTCTTCCTCTTTTTCTTTCAGACTTAGTTTACAATATAGGGAGGAGAAAAACTATAATTATTATTGTTGTTATCTATGATAGTATAAAAAATAAGCAAAATTTGGCAGCTGAGCGTGAATACGGCATTACACAAGCATCGGTGGCGCGTGGATTCGGTTGGTGTCGATATAGACCAAATTACTGAATACCTACGAAACGATTGTTCAAAAAACCGTAAACATAAAATGAAATATTGCACTCGATTTCACAACGGCCTTCTCCAACAATTTTATAAGTTTAATTTTCCGACTCCGAGCAGTGGCGTACCTGAATATTATTAATCATAAAAGTTTTACATTGAAGGATCTAACTTGGAAGTTTGGTGGTAAGAAAACCTCGTTATTTCGTAAAGGTTTTCTCCAAAGTGAAAAAACAGTTGAGCCTCTTAAGGACCACTGATTTCTTCATATATTTTCTGCTGGATTTTTCTTTGAAGCCCTGTCCTCTTCCTCCGTGCTAAGGTCCACTACGTCAACTTTCCTTTTTCGAATACTATCGGTGGAGGTATCCAGTGAAGTACATATTTGCCTCGCAGAGTCTCCGATTAATTTTAGGTCGAACAGAGCACCCGTCTTTGGAACCTTTGATATCTCTGACAGGTAGGATCTCCTCTGAGAAAGAATACCTTGGCACTTTATAAGAGTGTTGCTTTTGGAAGCACTAGTTTTTTCCGAGATCTCCTTGAATCTGTCTGGTCGCCCCCTTTTTTTTAGACTTATATCCATGCGTTCCCGAGAATTGGGCAGAAATAAGGTCCAGCGGGGCAGTGCTTCCTTACCCCGCTAAGGCTAAAGAGCCCCTCCGGTTTGCCACTTCCATCGGGCATCGCTCCAGACACACCTACAGCCCCCGGTGCCATGCATCCCAGATGGTGCTAGACCTTGGGATTTGGGGGATTTTTCCAGCTGGTTTTCTCAATCTCTTCATATAATACAACCAAGAGCACAAAAATTTGAGGTGACTAGGACTGTTATTCCAGCCTGGTCACTCTTCTTCCCAAATATCCTCTAATTTATTTACTTTCAATATATCAATATTTATTAAACAGTAATTATTTCTTAAAACAGGATATCCTCTTCGCCCAAGGATCTATGCCACTGTTTCTGTCGAAATACAAAAAAAAAGCTTCGTGCAAAATTTAAAATATGATTGGTCATAGGCTAATGAACTTGCAACTAGTTCAATTCTCACTGAAATGCACGCATATATACGACCGACTAGATATTGCGAAAGGATATGTTTTTATTGGTAAAGGATCATCAAGAACAGTATGCTATATTTTTTTATTAATTATAGTTGTATGTACATATGAAATTCTATCGAGATTGATATAATTTTCACGGCAATTTTAAGTATTTCAACAATTGGAGGTCGACCATTACTAATTCGGTTTTTCTTGTTTATTGCAATAGAAATATTTCACTATCAATATAATGCAAGTTTATGTTTGTAGGTAGCTCAGATTTATATGCCTGGTACTATACAGTGCTATTCAAAAGTCCCCTCCCCCCCTCGTATCTTTTGAACCGCTACACTTACATTAATAAAATTTGGAGGGTGAAAATAAAGTGTTTTAAACTTCTCTACCAATGGTAACAGGTGACGTAATAGTAATAGATTACGTCACAGTGCCACTCTGGCCAATAATTTTAAATATGACCTTATGGCAAGTGATATTTCGTTTGAAAGGCATTGACATTGGCTACATAGCCATATTAATTTTGTTTGGGTTTAACCTAATTTTGACGGATAAATTGAATAAATAATTGCTATATTTTTGTATGTTTGCAGTAATAAGCAGGCTCGCTTCTGAATATTTGGGAGTCTGGGGAAAGAATCAGTGATCGTGGTATATTCCCTTCCCCTTCTCGAAAAAATATCAAATAATTTTTTGTATTCTACGTTGACACTACCATCTATACAGCTCGTGCTTTGACCAATGAGATCTTGGAATTCATCAAATCAAATGTATACTATGGTTCAAAATCTAAGCGTACTTGAAAAAATAGTAAATTATACACCTAGGTAGTGAAGACTATTATTATTGACCGATCACCAAAATTATTTCGCGAGAGGCTTTGCCTTGAGCGGAATAAGGTGCGGGGCTTATAAATGTCTTCACCACCATGGTGTATATTATACAATTTTTTCCACAACTAGCCAGATTTAAGACAAAAATTAAAAATAATTCACAAACGCACCAAGAGAAGCGTTTACCCCGTCGTCTGACTGACAACTACACTGTCAGTTTTCGATATATTATGAACGTACTCGTCATGTCATCAGTCAATTTTGATTGAGCGCGAATTTCAAACTAATGGTATTTTTATTGAAATAATTTTATCTTGATAGGTAATTTCAAGCAGCAAATATGTAAAAGACAATCTCCTGGGTATACAAAATTATGTTGCACAAGTTTTTGTTGAACTACTATCACTGAATTCTCAAAATATCCGAATTTGTCCATTGTTGACCTAGGTTAATAATAGAAAAAAATGATTAACCACCAATAGAGAAATTCAACCTCTCAGTTGGCTAGAAGAAGCAATAATTGACAACTTCACGTATATTTTAAGGATATTAAAGCTGGTCAATTATCCATAAGAATTTGTTTATTGAAAACAAAAAAAGCTTGAACAGAAATCTCATTAATAATAGGTATAACTTCCAAAAAGTAATTCATTCTTTTTGTCAATTTATTGACGTTAGCTTTGTTGGAAATACCTACTCTACTAATGACATTATAATTAGGGGCGATTCAACAATGTACCTACTGAAAATTATAATAACCCAATGGAAGATTTTGTAAAATATTCAATTAGACAAAATAAGTTGTTTAGAGACCCAATCATCATAAAAATATAGATGTATGTATGTATTTTGGGGTGACATTCACTGAGACCTAAAAGATACATTGTGCCCCCTTACTTCTATTTATTTTCTGAGGAGAGTCTCAGAAGCTAGTAGTTCCTTTAGTCCTATTTCCCGTAGGAATTTCAGGATATCTTCAGGCTTCAGCTTAGGTAAATGTTCCTCTTCTATCCAGTAATCTCCCAGGTGCTGTGCTCTAGGATTCCAAAGTGCTATGGAGTTAGAAAGTATGTGGATACCACAAAATCTACACTCTTCTTCCTCCACTATTTCGAACTTTTTCAGGTGTCCATTCAGGCGAAAATGTCCCGTTAGGACCCCAGTTAAAACTCTTAGCGCAGTTTTACTTTGGCTTAAGCATTCATTTGATCTCAACAGGTTGTAGTCACCCAGAAGAGTCTTTGATTGTATAAGCCTTACTAGATCTTTCCAATAGTCAGATCTTCCAAAATTACATAGGAACTGAGGCCGCAGAAGGGTTCAGGCCCCCAGAAAGGTATTTCAGTCCCCCTCTTTGCTAGTTCATCTGCTATTTCATTTCCTTCTATTCCAGTGTGTCCTGGAATCCATCGTAAGGTGACTGTATTGTTCTCGCCTAGTTCATTGAGTTTGTCTAGGCATTCCCACACCATTTTAGAACTGATACTTGGGGCTTTTCCCAAGCTTTCAGAGTGTTTGGTTCCTGGCCCGAGCACTCCTATCCCAGTTCCTTCTATTGCTTTTGAGCTGTCTGTGTACCATTGAATGGCATTCTTGCCAAGTCTGGTAATGGTATTTGGATCCCATTCCTTCTTGTTGTTCAATTCTGTAACGAATTTCTTTGAAAAGTTAGACTTTTTCATCATACCGTCCAAATCACCTAAAGAATTATTGAAGATTATGTTGAGCCTTGATTAAAAACATATAAAACAAGCACTCCTCGGGCTATATTAATCGATTTTATGGAAAGGCGTTACAGAAAGTTGAATAAATTGATTAATCAATAAATTAATTAATCAATTTAATTTGAAATAAAGTCCAATCTCAACGAAATCTTTTATTTAATACTGTTAGATGTTTAGGCGATTTAAACAATAAATATTAACAATATCTTGGTCAAGTTACACTGAGGTACCATATAAATACCAATTTTAGAAGTATTTTTTTCCAAATTATTTGAAAATTAACTGACTTATTTCAAGATTTTGCCAAATAATAATTTGTTCCATAGTTTTGTTGAGCGCTGTTTGTTGTGCTCCACTCTGTTAATAGTAAATTATCACTTATAGGCAGCCGCATTTTTTCTTCTCAATGTTTTTCAAACAAACATACATTTTGCCCATCATTTTTTGTAGTTGTTATGTCTGTGTATTTTTTGAAGAGATTTCCCTTGTATCTGCAGTTTTTCCTTTTATGGTAGAATGGTAAGGCAAAGTGGAATAGAAAATGTAATACACACATGCATCGAACAACAGCTGAGTTGTGTCGGAGTTGATTGCATGTCTCGTACCCGTTGGTACCAATGTGTAACACTTCATGGTAGCTAGGTACTTGCACTTGCGTGAGTTAATTTGTCTTGTGTCTTGTACTTTGTGCGTAAAATAATATTATCTTTATTCAATACAGTAGGAGACAGAATTCAAATTTATCTTTAACATTACTATGTTAATATACAGGCTTGTTTCACGACACTCTTATTCTATCTAGTCTAGTCAACAAGTGCCTTTTTGGCCAACTTTTTTCAGCAGTCTCCGAAAATTATGATCGAGGTGTCATTCGATTCGGGATGGCATCTAGAAGTTCCGCAAACAAAAATTGCAAAAGTTATTAACAATTAACTAAAAAAAAAGGGGGTTTAGTTTTTTGCAAATATCTCAAAAACTAATTAAGATTTTTCAAATAAAAAAAAAAGATTTGAAAAGAGGAGGAAATTTCTTAAAGAAAACCCCGACTGCCGGAACTGTAGGACCAATATTTATGATTTTCCCAGAGGGATGAAAATACGGCCGAAAACGGGTGTTCTGGCTTCCGTAAGCCTCGCCTACTTTGGACAGTTTATTAATCAAAATTATTTTAACATATTAAATATGAAATTTAAGAAATGAAAAAATTCAGGGGCTTACTGGATAGATAAATGAACAATAATCCGCCTGAAAAAAATTGTTATCACAATTTTTCAATTAGTTATTCAATTGTTAACTAATAATTTTTTTCTGCTTGAACATGAACATTGCAAGTGTGATAATTGTTAAACTATAAATTAGAGATTTTTTTCCTCTCTAGGAGCAATTCTTGAAAGGCTTCACAATAGATCCCCGTTAGAAAAATTAAAAAATGTTTATTTTTCAGGTTTTTATTAATAATTATCATTGTTGCAAAATTAAAAACTTAATCATTGGAAATTTTTTTTTTCAAATATTATTAATGATCCGTTTTTATGTTATTGGAAGCTGCATAAAAATAATTTTTTAAAATTTTTATCTGTTATTGTTTAAAAAATTGTTATAAACAAATGCGTTGTTTATTAGATAATTGAAATTTTTTTTATGGAATTTCAATCTTTGATACAAATAATGATTTTTTGAAAGAAAAATTGTTCCTTAAAAAAATTTTTTCATTGCTTAAAAACGCATTTGTTAATTACCAATTATTTTCTCCCACTTCTAATTAATATCAAGGAACAATTTTTTTTTAAAATCATTATTTATTCTTCTTTTCGATATGAAAAAAATTTTTTTTCATTGTTTATGTAATAAGCAATTTGTTATATAAACAAATAAATTTTTACCTTTTATTTTTTTTCCTATTCTACTTGTCAAAAGACCATAATAACATAAAAACGGATCATTATTAATATTTGAAAAAAAAATTTTTTTTCAATGATTAAATTAAGTTTTTAATTTTGCAACAACGATAATTATTAATAAAAACCTGAAAAATAAACATTTTTTAATATTTCCAACGGGGATCTATTGTGAAGCCTCTCAAGAATTGCTCGAGGAAAGGAAAAAAATCTCAAATTCATAGTTTAACAATTATCACACTTGCAATGTTCATGTTCAAGCAGAAAAAATAATAATTTAAAAAAATTGAATAACTAATTGAAAAATTGTGATAAAAATTTTTTTCAGGCAGATTGTCGTCCATTTATCTATCCAGTATGCCCCTGAATTTTTTCATGTCTTCAATTTCATATTTAATATGTTAAAATAATTTTTATTGATAAAGTGTCCAAAGTTTACGGAAGCCAGAACACCCGTTTTTGACCGTATTTTCATCCCTCTGGGAAAAGTATAAATATTGGTCCTACAGTTGCGGGAGTCGGGGTTTTTTCAAGAAATTTCCTCCTCTTTTCAAATCTTTTTTTTTTATTTGAAAAATCTTTATTAGTTTTTGAGATATTTGCAAAAAACTAAACCCCCTTTTTTTTAGTTAATATAACTTTTGCAATTTTCATTTGCGGAACTTCATTTTTTTCAAAAATCATCTAGATGCCATCCCGAATCGAATGACACCTCGATCATAATTTTCGGAGACTGCTGAAAAAAGTTGGCCAAAAAGGCACTTGTTGATTAATAGAGAACAAGTTATCGCGAATTTATGGAAAATATTTTGACATAGAAAAGACTCATGAATTTTTTCACCCGGTATATCAATACAAAACTAATATAAAAGCCTGCATCTCAGATAATTGGTAGAACCAGAGCCAACAAAAACATTTCTATTGTAATAGACACATTTTATTTGGCCATAGATAAAAAAATTATCGCTGGTTAGCCGCTGACGTTTTCCTAACAAAAGCTTACACCTGGTGATTTTATTGAAGCACTTTATCCTACCATCGTAAAGTGTACCCATGTATATATTGCAAAATGAGATCTCCGTACTTTATTTATCACCTTTTAGCATTGACAGGTACACAGCTACCATAAAACCGAAAAATGTCACAACACAATAGAGATTCTTCTTTGAATCTCATCCGCAAAGTAATTTCTGCAGGTCGATTTAATTTATTAGTTTCTTCTCGAGAAATATTTTAAGAATGTACAAAAAATGAATATTGAACCAATTTAGACGAGTCAATATTTTGATAGCTTTTTGTTTATTTTTTTTTAAAGATAAATAGAAGCAAAATTAGAAGAGGAACAAGCAGCTTTCAGACCAGGAAGGCAAGCAAATGATAATACACATAGATTCAAAAGTTTTGCATCACCCTAAATCTCCGAAAAAAAATGTGTTAATTATAAATGGATCAGAGATTAATCAAATAATTAGTTTCAATAAAAAAAACGTGTATATTTGTCAAAAACTTCTATTATCCAATAATAAACTTGCTTTAAACAAAAAAAATATTCTTAGAAAATAAATAAATTAAATACAAATTGATTCTTTTTAAAGAAAAGGTTAAGTGAGAACGTGCATGAGAACTTTTAATAAAGAGTATTTCCACCTCTAGAATGTATGCAAGCTTGAAGTCGCCTGCCCATGCTGTTTACCAAATTATTGATATTCTGTTGAGGAATATTTCGCCATTCTCCTTGGGCTGCATGAACAAGCTCTTGTACACTCCTGGGTGGATTTCTGCGTGCTGCAACTGCCACTGCCCTGGCATGCATGTTCTATGGGATTCATGTCAGGAGATAGGGCAGGCCAGTTCAAACGATTGGTTCCTTCAGTTTCCAGATACTCGTTCACAGCTCTGGTCCGATGAGGTCGGGCGTTATCGTCCATAAAAACGAAGGAATTGCCAACAGCTGCGCGCCATAGTCTCACGTGAGAATGTAGAATCTCTCTGAGATACCTATCACCAGTCATCGTTCCCTCCACATGAATTAATTCTGTTCGATCATTTAACATGATACCAGCCCAAAACATAGCACTTTCTCCTCTGAAGTGCGGCATGGGGCGAGCATGGGCAAGTTGAGCAACTCTCGTTGGATCCCGCCACACACGTATTCGATGGCTATCTTGTACCAAACAAATCCTTGTCTCGTCGGAAAAAAACACCGAATTCCAAAATTCTTCAGGCAAGGCCGCGTGTTCCTGAGCCCACTGTAGTCGGCGAGCTCTGTGCTAAGGTTGTAGTCTGGGCACTCTTATTGGTCGGCGACACCTGTCGCAAGTATTCGTCTTCGTAATGTCGAGATCGATACTTGAACTCCCAACGCATGTCTCATATCTCTTTGGAGTGCTGGTATTGCCATGGTCGGGTTTCTTCGGATAGTTAAGTGGATATAGCGGTTCTGCCGCTGATTAGTAACACGCCTTCTACCGCTTTTAGGTCTATCACGAAGAGAATTGGTCTGGAGATACCGGTTCCATACACGAGACACATCACTTTGCCAAACGTCAACTCTGTTTGCCACGAACCTTTGAGAATGACCTTATTCAACTAAAGCCACTATTCTTGCACGGTCAATCTCACTTATGACTTGACGATTCATGTTTGCACTTAAAATCGTGAAAATCAAATGCCTTGAATGTTAAAATGATCGCACTAAAAATGTTATCTTACAAAAAAACTGTAAACATCTGTATATTGCAAAAAATATGGAACATATTGAAATGGTAAACATTGATAAACAAGCCAACAAAAAATTGTTAGCGCAAAAAAATTCCTTCGCATAGGAAGAAGGTGATGCAAAACTTTTGAATCTATGTGTCTATCTGATGCGGAATAATTTTTTCAAAAATGTTATATATTTTTTCTGTGGACCCATCTCCAAATTTGTGAGCTTTCCATTTCCACGTGTACATTGCCATTGTATAAATTCTATATACTACATTTTTATCCACAACTATATTTATGATTTTTACCTTATTATTATTTATTATTGTTGTATGACAATAGAATCGCAATAGATTAATTAAAATAGCGTTTGAATATTTTGATACGGCATATGATTTTACTTTTACTTGTGCTCTGGATTGTTATAATAATTAAATAATTAAAAGAATCGAGGATTTCACTTTGATTTTGATTCGATAAGCCGCATACAGGGCCGTTTGTTTATAATTGTAGATGTGTGTCGACTATTCTACACAAACAACACGTAAATATTTATCAGAAAAACAAAAATCAATTATTATATGTTGAATATCCATTTGTATTCGAGTCTAAGATACAATTTTTAACCAGCCCGTAAAAAAACTTGCCTTGTATTTGTATTTAGGGGTGACATTCACTGAGACCTAAAAGATCTATTGTACCCCTTACTCTTACTCAGTTTCTGAGGAGAGTCTCAGAAACTAATAGTTCCCTTAGTTCTATTTCCCGGAAAAATTTTAGGATGTCTGCAGGCTTCAACTTCCTATCCTCTCCTATCCAGTAGGATTCTGAAGTGCTGTGCAGTTGGAAAGTATGTGGATGGAGGTTTCTTTTTCCATGCTACAAAATCTGCATTCTTCTTCCTCCACTATTTTGAGCTTTTTCAGGTGCCCATTCAGGCGACAATGTTCCGTTAGGATCTCTGTTAAAACCCTTAGCGCAGTTTTACTTTGACTTGTGCATTCATTTTATCTCAACAGGTTGTAGTCACCCAGAAGAGTCTTTGATTGTATAAGCCGTTCTAGATCTTTCCAATGGTCAGATCTTCTCTTTTTCTCGGATTTACCTATTTCTTCCGATATTACTTTGGGGCTGATTCCACAAAAGGGTTCAGGCCACCAGAAAGGTATTTCAGTCCCCCTCTTCGCTAGTTCATCTGCTATTTCATTTCCTTCGATTCTAGTGTGTCCTGGAATCCATAGTAAGTTGACTATATTGTTCTCACCTAGTTCATTGAGTTTGTCTAGGCATTCCCACACCATTTTGGAACTGATCACACAAGAGCTCAGTGCCTTAATGGCTGCTTGACTATCCAACATTATGACAATATTTTTTCTTCTGTATCCTTTATCAATATTGAACTGGGCGCACTTTCTTATGACGTGGATTCCGCTTGAAAGATACTTGGGGTTTTTCCCAAGCTTTCAGAGTGTTCGGTTCCTGGCCCGAACACTCCTATCCCAGTTCCTTCTCTTGCTTTTGAGCCGTCTGTGTACCATTGAATGGCATTCTTTCCAAGTTTGGTATTTGGATCCCATTCCTTCTTGTTGCTCAATTCCGTAACGAATTTCTTTGAAAAGTTATACTTTTTCATCATACCGTCTTGTGGCATGTCCCAGGTTGTCTGATTTCTAAGAAGTGAGAAGGTGGTTCTATTTTTCAATGATTCCCTCTCTACTTAGTCTGTATCTTGTTCTTTCTGCAACGCTTTCAACCACTATATGTAGAGGGGTGAGGCTGAAATTCACTTCCATGGCTGCCGTTGGGCATGTTCTCATTGCTCCTGTAATGCATATACTGGCTAGACTTTGAATGCCTTGAATTTACTTCCAGTTCATTTGTTTATTTAATCAAATTTATTTTTGCCAAAAATTCCTTTTCTTGGATGTTTTCTCGTCTTATTTCAATTGTCTTTATCATCTCTCCATTTTAATCCTAGGTACTTGTCAATATCATCTCCTACTTTTTACTTCTTCTGTATAAATAATACTCGCGTGTAATGCCGCAATTATAATTATAACAAGAGTAATAACATGCAACTATAGGTACATAAAGGAATCAAATAACTGTCCAATTCTACGAGGGGAAAATCAATTTAACAATAATATTTCGTGCGTATTTTTACTAAATAATAAATCTACATCACTAGAGGACGCTAAGTAAGCAGCACCAACAGACACAATAATTAAAAATACATGTTAAAAATGATTCTATCATCCAAAAATCTTAAGATTCCTGTCATGCGTCGTCGAGACCTATCAAAGTCGAAAGATAAACTAATTTCGAAAAGAAAAGCTCATATGGTGAAAACCATTTTAGCGGTGGGTTTGGCGTGTACGGTTTTTCAAAAATGTAAAAAAAACAGTTATAGTATAACTAATGTTAATGTGATGACCTTGAATTGTATTACAAATTTTATGCAGGTTAATTTTAATCCACTATATTAATTTGAATTACATTTGAAAAGCATTATTTCCCAATATTCGAATTTATAAAACAATTTTATGCACGCCATTTGGCGGCTTTTTCCTTCAAAGGGATTAAAAATATGGGTCATCACATTAACAATAGATACACTATACTTGGGCATTCTCGAGCGTGTCAGATATTCTTACAACGTATGCTCCAAGTATGCCTCTGATAACAACGGTATACTAATCTGCCGGTTTGCGTGGTGGGGGTAGGCATATAAAGTACCTAGTCAAAAATCCGAAAAAAAAATTTACTCGAGTTCGTCAGATTTTCGGAAGGGGTGTTAAGTAGGCCCAAAGGAAGCTCCCTTTGAAAAAACTGACGATTTCGGCTTAACGATAAGTTACGACAAATTTTTGGAAATGCAAAAAAAAAGTTCTTTTGAAATACTTGAGCGCGTCAGATCTTCATAGGGAAGGTTTATCTCGGTATCCTCAAAGCATATTTTTTTAATCTGACAAAAATGTTGATGGGTTCTCTTAATCAGACTGAAAAAGGTTTTTTTGTTCTGGACGGCATATTTCTGTGGGGATGGGTAATTTGGTCCTCGCTACCTGTGTTAATCCTTTGGTAGCCAGGCACTTCGATAATCCGGCTGGTAATTTCGCCCCCAAACTAAAATATAATTATTTCTGCTTCTTGGAAATTTTTAGGAATAACAGGTAGTTTAGACGGATATAAAACTCTTATATTATTATAATTTGCAATCATTTGAATTATTACTTAGTTTGAGTACGTGTGAATTGTTGTGAGAAAGCAAATTATGGAGGTGAAAATTATTAAAAGTAATCGTGGCAAGGATTTACTTGTAGTTAACGGTTACAATTTAATTTCCACAAAAAACTGAAAACTTCAGAAGAAACTTGTTGGAAATGTACCAACAGAAAATGTAAGGCCTGTATCTATACATTAGGTGTATCAGTGCAATATTCGTGACTAAAACTTCATCCGAACACTGTCATCTTGCGGACATTTCAACGTTAAATAGGCAAACAGTTTCTGCAGTTTGCAAGAGAAAAGCTGTCGACGATATTTCTGAAAAACCGTCAAAAATTATACGTATGGCATTGAAAGAAAATTTACCTGCGACACTAACAACCAGGGACGTCGAGTACGTTAGGAAGAATATGTATAATAGTCGACGTAAGTTTATACCAGCGCTTCCGAAAAATATTAACGATGTACATGAAATTTTGAATTCGATTGACGTAAAAACTTCGCGTGATGAACAATTCCTTTTTATTGATTGTGTGTTAAATAATATCATTGTGTTTACGTGTCTTTCAAATCTTGAAGCTCTGGGGAAAACGCAACGAATCTACGTCGACGGCACATTTGATTATTGTGCCAAATATTTTACACAAATATTTACAATTCACGGTTTTTTACACGGGCATTACATACCTTTAATTGTATGCCTTCTACCCAATAAAAAATCGGAAACATACGAAAGACTGTTTCTTTTGGTTCAAGATAAGTGCTCCAAAATTAATATTAACTTCGATTTTAAGGAAATAGTGTGTGATTTTGAAATGGCCATACATAAAGCCGTTCGAAAAGTTTGGCCTTCCACCCAAATCATCGGATGCAGATTTCATCTCGCCCAGGCATGGTTCCGGAAAATTAAAACTATCGGTCTAGTTGTGGAATACAACGATGCGAGCAGTGATATTGGCCGGTGGTTGCACTTGACTTTTGGTCATACTTATTTAGATCCTAATGAAGTGGGTCATTGCGTTGCGTTCGAACTATTCGAAAATAGACCAAATGGCATGAGATTGGAGAAGTACGCTGATTATCTAATCGAGAATTATGTTGATGAAGAATCTCTTTTTCCACCGACAATTTGGGCCAAAAATTCGTCTGATCTCACGCGTACAACAAACGCTTGCGAAGCTTTTCACAGAACTTTTAACGATTCATTTCACAAAGAACATCCAAATATAATAACATTTCTTGAGAAATTGAATGAATTCCAAATCGAAACTTATATCAAGTTGCAAAGTTGTCATTTGAAGCATTATGTAAGAGACCCTAAAATTAGAAATCGTCAAAAATTTATTGAAAACCTTATAGAAAAATACAAAAACTCTGAAATAGATAGAACTCATTTTTTAACATGTATTTCATTTAAATGTGTAAAATTTTGAAATTCTCATTTGTGTAAAAATTATTTATATGTTCATGCCATAGAGTTGAAATTAAAACCTTCAAACTATTTTCATGTTTTGATTTTATTTCTTCTTTGAACCGAAAGCATATACCTGATTGCGGGGACGAAATTACTTGTAGGGAATTTATATCTGTCAGCCATGGGGACCAAATTACCTTTTGAAATTTCGTGACGTCATCTTTGGGGACCAAATTACCAACTCCGATTTCTGTGAAGCGCTCAGTCTGTATTACATTTTTATGGCACATTCCTCTTTTTTGCTTCAATTCTTCACTTCGTTTTGCTTACGGTACGTCAAAAAACAAAAACAATTTGAGGATCAACAGGCTATTGAATAATATAAATAAATGAAACAATACATGTTAATAATACTTTTGTATACAGATACGAGTAACTTTTTCCGAGTCCACGAAAATTGTATCGTTCGCGATTTATATGCCGCAACGCGTTTTTCGGAAGAAAAAATGGCTCCTCCACACTTCCGGTCATGCGGAAACCTGCAGATTTTGTATTTTTAGTAAGTTTTAGATTATATTCTTCTTAATAAAGTTCGCGACCCTATAACTCGGCGGCGTCAAGGACTTATCATCAGATTAGTTAATTTTAGTCTTAAAACACTAAGATCAACCCCCAATATCTCAATCTGACGCGCTCGACTCGATTTTTTTTTACTAATCTGATCGTCTATCTATCTATCATTTTCATTTTACTATTTATGTTTCAATGGTAACTCTAGCTTATAAAATCCATCTAAACATATCAAAGACTGAAATAATAACCAAAGTTTTAAAAATATATTTCCAATACGACCCTCGTATTGAAAGTAGTTTAAATTTCACCTGTGGTCGCTTCCGCCATCAACTCGCAGTTTTTACAGATTCTGCGTAAGTATATAATATCGCCAAAAAAAAGTTGTTGATGCCTTTGGGCATTTTACTAATATTATTATTTGTAACTGTTCTTATGTAGAAATAATATTGAAGATTCCGTACGAGCTGGAACATTTTATCTTGTAGCTCTCAATCGTGATGGTGGTGTAATTTACAAGTGCATTTTCAGTGTTGAAAATTGTATAAATAAAACTGTGATGATAATAGTGGAATATGAGGTAAGTTTTGTAAATATACTTATATAAACTGCACTACAACAAGTCCATAATGTGCTTTTACGATTTTTGGTCACTAAGTGTATACCGGGTGTCCTAAGTTATCGTGTACAGGCAATATCTCGCTTATTTGACAAGATAATTGATAAATAAAAAAACTGCATTGAGTGGTATAACTTGGGACACCCGGTATTCAGCATTTATATTAAATATTTTTTAAAGTGTTTATGTCTAATTGCTGACTTAAATGGTCCTTGATAGACCAACATATCTTTGAATGTTCTCTACGCTTACGAATTACTTGATAGTAACCTCAAGACAGTTAATAATTTTTAACATAAATCCAATATTTGTGAAGCACTTTATTAACAATTAGTATATTTTTTAGTAGCTACAAAAATAACAAATTATGCAGTGTTTCTGCATTGTTCCTAGCACAATTGTTGATATCCATAACGGCTTTAAATACTCAAAATAATGATAATAGTAAAATAAACTCAAATAATTGGCACAAAAAAGATACAAGCAGTTTTATTGATCCACAAAATGTCAATGCAGCCGTAAAACATGGTTTTGAAGTTATCGAAAATTTAGTGACAATTCAAGAACCACTTTTATATAAAATGGGTAAGAACTTCATATAGAAATAATAAAATCTAAATATTTATTAAAAAAAAAGTAAAATGTGGCTTAGCGCAGTTTATAATTGTAGGATTATTTTTGGATAAACAGCATCCAGCCAGAAAAGTTGCAGAATTTGGGAAACCTAATAAAAGAGCTTTAAGGTTGTCATATTTTGGAATGGCTACATTGGAAGCTACTAAAAAACTTATAGATAAGTGAGTAAGGCAAACATGGTTAAAAAAAACAGGCTTCAATCTTTATAATCAGGAATTGATATACCTTTTAAAAATGGACCAAAAACGTTGACCAATTTGGGAGAATTTTCAGCCAGATCAGAGCAATGTAGTGGCTAAATTTTCTTCAAATATCTTTACGCGCAAGTCTGGTAAAATGAAGAGCTAAACTACCGTGCTTTTTTGAATGCTAGTTGGTTTTGACATGAATTATAAGTATACATAGTTGGAAAATATTGAAAACTACCCCCAAAATCAATTTTTTGAAAATATCTTGAAAGCACACGAAGGTATGGAAAAAAAGATTTGAATTAAAAATGTAGATATAGTCAAATGCAGTCTTATCATGCGGGTCATACGATTCAACAAAGACATACTCACCGTTTTTGTTGCGTTTAATCATAACTTCCAAATAAAATCCGTAAGACGAATAAGACAGACTTATGCAATTTTGACGGGAGAAATAAGGACATATGTATTTCGTTTTCAGCGTTTCTAAAAAGTCTTTCACCAGCGAAGCTTTTATTTAAATGTCAGTTTTGTGACTTTGACAATTCAAAGGGATAATATCAATAATAAGAAGCAATTTTCCGGTATTTTGCATCCTCAAGCAAAAAAAATGGTACTTAATCTAATAGATTCTTTCGAGAATGAATGAAAAAGTTAAAATTCGTCAACCAATGTGCAGG